>JAKROA010000005.1:6599430-6696985 GCA_023375655.1 Taenia crassiceps | reverse complement strand
CAGACATCGTGCTAGCAAATGCTAATGGTAGCATGTGACAGCTAAGAAACGCTGTTCTTTCCTCCTGAAGGCCGCATTTACAACATTCAAGCTGACTCACGGCTTATTAGTGGCTGCTGCATTGCTGCAGAAGACACAGCAGCTGGTGAAACAGGGACACGCTTCGAAGAGAAGTAGAAGGCAATCGATTGGTAGAATACAATGATGCATGGACTGAAGGCACGCCCACGAATGCTGACCGCTTCATTACGCTTCACTGAATGCGTGTGGAGCAGTGTGCGCATGACCGCGTCACAGTTCACGTTGGTTTACTTCTTACACCATTGCATTAAACATGTGTGTGGAGTGGTTGTGATAAATGCGAAACAAGGTGTTTGATTTTTGCTGGCAACCAGAAGGAGGTTGGGATTGAGTCCGGTTTCTCTACACTGGTAGGTTCGGAACCACACAGATCTCAAGTAATGCAGTTCACCATCTTCCTTCCACACATCCACAAGCAATGTGCAGGGGTAGGGCAAGGCAGGGCAAAGCTAAAGCACTTTGCCAGTACTGGAGACATTTTCGTCCTTTCTTTGTCCTTCAGCTAAACTGTTGCATACCATCGACTGCTTTTGGCCCAATTTCGCCGCCGTTTCCTGCGGCTTCCGCTGCGACGTTGGATCAGAGTAGCCTAGATGGATAAGACCATGACCCGACCCAGGACATGACTTGCAGAGCACACATGCATTGAAGTAGGACGTCCGAGGACAGATTAGAAACCATAAGCAGGAACTATGCAAATTCGTCTCTCTTAGATGCATTGACAAGCCAATTGCGCTACTGCATCTGCACGCATCGGTGTCTGCAGAGCATTGGCGCATACTTCTCAAAGTGCAGGTCTCGCACTTGAACCTTCTGCTCTCGTGTGCAATTGTCTCTAAACCCTCAACGAATTGCGTGCTCAAGAGCTACGATTGCGTTATTAGCTCGTCAGGTGCGTCTGCGGTCACTTGAGACAGGGGAGCGCACATTCCTGGTGCGCCACACCTAACGAAGCCGATGGAATGTGGCGCACACGCAGCTCATGCTCAGATGCTTTGTCAAGCTTTCTGTTTGGACACGCACTGAGGCAGTTCCCTGCTAATCAGGAGCTTCCCTAGTCAACACTTTCGCAAAGAGATAAGCTTTAGAGCATGCGCCGAAGGAAGTGGAGACCACGCTAACCCAATGCTTGTTTGGGCAAGAAGCTCACAGAAAGCAGAAAGCTCACCTCGTGCAAAGCACTGCTCACTCTCCATAGACATCTACGCAGCCTCACGGTCTAAGCTACAGTCGCATGCTGCCTTCATTATTTCACATCCTTAATTTGGGAAATTGACAGTTCTTTTCGTTTCTAGCGCCTTCAATTCTTCTCCCTTCTACTTAGACTAGCAAAGTCGTTGCCACTGCCTCTCTGAAGGCTAACTCACTTCGTGGCATGACAATTCGCCCTGCCATATTCGTTGCCATTTATGAATCTTTGGCTGTACTCTTGACTTGGGTGTAAAAAATTGGCTTTGACGTGCCAACACGAATGCAGAAGGAATAATGGCTGCATTCCTAGAATACTAGAGCAAATAGCCCCTATGATGTGTACCTCTGACTAATAGAAACAAAGAGTAGTTTGGAGCTGCAGCCTTCCCTAAGACAATGTGCTCGAGGCAAAACATGCACGTTTAGAAGTAAAATTGCATCAGCAAAGCCTACAGAGATCTCGGGACACGTAAACTCATTACTGCGTGCCACTCTGTCGCTGTACTGGCACACACGGGTTTTCAAAGCTCTCTCGTACCACAACCTGTTAAGCCTCTCTTTGGCCTTCAATAACATGGCAAACTGTTTGGCTTTTGTTGTGCCTAATTGCGCCTTAAAACCTGAGCCGCGTTAAACCAGCTTGCTAGGCAGGGACCTCATTGCCTGCGCGTATTGCACCTAGTAGTAGCATGTTAATAGACTAAGCAAACACCTCCCTTAGTCTCATTGTGTGGTGAGGCTCACACCTGGGAAACGTCCGGTCTCTTGTTTCCCGGCAAGTACCTGTGAATGACCCAATGCCACTCCCTCATTCATTGAACTGAGTGCACACTCACTCGCTGCCAAATGGCACTCCTTCAACCTTTGCCGAATAGTCGCCAGCCTCCGGTGCTGTCAGTGCAACACCTGGAAAAGCAGGAGGTAGTTGCCGCCAATGAAGTGGTTTCTGCAACCATTGCTAAACAATCCGCAATAGTGGGAACGGCGAGAGTGTTGAAGGGAATGCTACGCACCCTTGCCAGAGCGTTTAGCACATGAGGTCACACGTCTCCACACACATTGAAAGCACAAATGACTCTGTAGGTCGCGGCATGGGATTGGGCTGCCTATATAGTAGGCGAAGTGTGAGGTGAACAGGAAACTAGCATCTCAATCGACAATGGCCCTCCAACTCTGTCTCGTGCTGTTGGCCTCTTCCATTGTGCACGCAGAATCGCCACGGGAAGTCGGTAAGTTATCCCCATTTCACAGCTGCACTTCCGGATAGCACACATGTGAAGCATTGAGCAAAGAAGAGTATTTGCTGAATGAATAAAAGTGACAGGCGCAGAGAATGCTTCTTAGCATGTGCTTAGCCGAAAAAGTGAGCAGTGACTTGATGCATTCCTCTCTTTCCTTGTCACTTCACTGCACCTGCAAGCAGGTCTCTGTCGCGATGAGGCTGCATCTCAATGAGCTTTTCCACTTAGCACAGTAATAGGATGGACCATCTAAACTAAGCTGAGGGCAAACTTTGCAAAAGGCATTTTTAAGCATTTCACTCGATCCGTTGTAATTTTGTACCAGTGACAGTTACAGCTTGGGCCGCAGTTGGCACGAGGTGTTGAGGCAGCTGACATGAGTGGAGCAGATGCATCACCTACTTTATCCGCCCTTGCTTTACTAGTGACACAGAGGCCAAATTACGTGCATTGTATGAGACTTGCTTCATGTTGGGGTAATTGCATTTTTCTCATTGTCTCTTCCAAGTTGTTGCAGTTATGGAAGATCCAACATTCGAGGAACCAAGTTTACTACAGAGGCAACTCTTTCTTGGATATGAAGATACACGAACCTAGGAATGTCATGGGAGAATTCGGTGGTTATGTTGTCCTAATATGAAGTCTGGCGATCTGCAACAAGATGAAGACTGGAAAACAGTACAGTTCTCACTCCCTAGAAAACGCGAATGCACTATACAAGATATAGAATCGTCGATGCAATATGCCATCACAGTGCAAAAAGGACTCGTGTTGCCCAACAAACCACAGCGAAAAGGGCCACCGAGGTGGAGTTCACGGTTTCAATCGAGGTCTGTTTCTGTCTGTCTGTATCCTTCATTGCCTTAATGTCCACCTTCCACACACCTAATTGCATTCCCGTGGCTGCAGATAGGTACGCACCACCCTCTCGACGATGGAGGTAAATGCACTCATTTTGTGAACTTTTTAGAGGAAAGCATTCCTCAAAATGTGAGACTTGAGGTCGTTGACTCGCACACAGTAAAAGCAACGTGGGATCCGCCAGCTCAACACAACGGTCGCATTACTGGCTACACGATCCGATGGACTGCTGACAAAAAGCGCAGAGAGAAATCACTGTATCCGCAGACACATTCTATGTATTCACCAACCTAAAACCTGAACAAACGGTTTCTGTCACCGTTCGTGCAAACTCTCGACCGGATTCGCCGAACCAACTTGATTACTTTGGTTCCTTTAGCGACCCATGAGACAGCAACTACACCGCCATCGAAAGGAGGCAAGTTACTTCCACTCACTTTATTTTGCTGTGCCATAAAATGAGGGCTAAATAAGGCAGTGGGAAGTGAGCGTGGAACTGCACCCTGTCTGACAATACCGGCCTTCTACCACGCAACATAACACAACAATACATTTGTTAGCATTATTGAGTGCATTAATGCAGACTGCAGACATTTGAGTTGGCCAACTTCACAGTAGGCATTTGACTGTGAAGCTGTGCGCATGACTACTAAAGACTTATTGTGTTTCTGACAAATGAAATATCAGCCCAGACTTCGTCGGCATCGTTGACAGCGTCGTCCGTTGCGATGCGGTTCATGTCCGTGGCAGTGATCACCTTCTTGACGTTCCTGTAAGTCTATCAAATTTGCCATCTACTTCACGTAGAGTTCATCACAGCTCTGAATCTATGGCAGTTGAGCCTACACTTTACTTCCATTGTAGAATTCACTGAGCGAGGATACGTTCCGGTTGACAATCATTTGCCATTGCACAGCCGCAAACTTAATAAACTTTGTGAGTGATTTGATCCGCAAATAAAACACTGGAATTCAAATTTCGCATGCTTTTACCACAAGTGTGATCACTTCAATGGGGTAGCTTGGTGAAATCATGGGGACAGCGAATTACGCCACACGACATTGTAGCATTCCCCTTCAACACTCTCGCCGTTCCCACTATTGCGGATTGTTTAGCAATGGTTAGTGAGAAACCACTTCATTGGCGGCAACTACCTCCTGCTTTTCCAGGTGTTGCACTGACAGCACCGGAGGCTGGCGACTATTCGGCAAAGGTTGAAGGAGTGCCATTTGGCAGCGAGTGAGTGCGTGTGACTCAGTTCAATGAATGAGGGAGTGGCATTGGGTCATTCACAGTACTTGCCGGGAAACAAGAGACCGGACGTTTCCCAGGTGTGAGCCTCACCACACAATGAGACTAAGGAGGTGTTGCTTAGTCTGTTAACATGCTACTACTAGGTGCAATACGCGCAGGCAATGAGGTCCCCGCCTAGCAAGCTGGTTTAACGCAGCTCAGGTTTTAAGGCGCAATTAGGCACAACAAAGCCAAACAGTTTGCCATGTTATTGAAGGCCAAGAGAGGCTTAACGGGTTGTGGTACGAGAGAGCTTTGGAAAAACCCGTGTGTGCCAGTACAGCGATGAAGTGGCACGCAGTAATGAAATTTACGTGTCCCGAGATCTCTGCTAGGCTTTGCTGATGCAATTTTACTTCTAAACGTGCATGTTTTTACCTCCCGAGCACATTGTCTTAGGGGGAAGGCTGCAGCTCCAAACTACTCTTGTTTCTATTAGTCAGAGGTACACATCATAGGGGACTATTTGCTAAGTATTCTAGAATGCGGCCATTATTCCTTCTGCATTCGTGTTGGCGCGCATCAAAGCCAATTTTTTACCAAGTCAAGAGTACAGCCAAAGATTCATAAATGGCAACGAATATGGCAGGCGAGATTGTCATGCCACGAAGTGGGGGAGTTAGCCTTCAGAGGCAGTGGCAACGACTTTGCTAGTCTAAGTAGAAGGGAGAAGAATTGAAGGCGCTAGAAACGAAAGAACTGTCAATTTCCCAAATTAAGGATGTGAAATAATGAAGGCGCATGCGACTGTAGCTTAGACCGTGAGGCTGCTAGATGTCATGGAGAGTGAGCAGTGTCGCACGAGGTGAGCTGCATGCTTTCGTGAGCTTCTTGCCCAAACAAGCATTGGGTTAGCGTGGTCTCCACTTCCTTCGGCGCATGCTCTAAAGCTTATCTCTTTGCGAAAGTGTTGACTAGGGAAGCTCCTGATTAGCAGGAACTTTGCCTCAGTGCGTGTCCAAACAGGAGCTTGACAAAGCATCTGAGCATGAGCTGGGTGTGTGCCACACATTCCATCGGCTTCGTTAGGTGTATGCACCAGGGAATGTGCGCTCCCCTGTCTCAAGTGACCGCAGACGCACCTGACGAGCTAATAACGCAATCGTAGCTCTTGAGCACGCAATTCGTTGAGGGTTTAGAGACAATTGCCACGAGAGCAGAAGGTTCGCGAGACCTGCACTTTGAGAAGTATGCGCCAATGCCTGCACACCGATGCGATGCAGTAGCGCAATTGGCTTGTCAATGCATCTAAGAGAGACGAATTCGCATAGTTCCTGCTTATGGTTTCTAATCTGTCCTCGGACGTCCTACTCAATGCATGTGCTCTGCAGTCATGTCCTGTCAGTCATGGTCTTATCCATCTAGGCTACTCTGATCCAACGTCGCGGCAGCGAAGCCGCAGGAACGGCGGCGAAATTGGCCAAAAGCAGTCGATGGTATGCACAGTTTAGCTGAAGGACAAAGAAAGGACGAAAATGTCTCCAGTACTGGCAAAGTGCTTTGCTTTGCCCTGCCTTGCCTCTACCCTGCACATTGCTTGTGGATGTGGCGAAGATGGTGAACTGCATTACTTGAGATCTGTGTGGTTCCGAACCTACCAGTGTAGAAACCGACTCAATCCCAACCTCCTTCTGGTTGCCAGCAAAAATCAAACACCTTGTTTCGCATTTATCACAACCACT
Source organism: Taenia crassiceps (assembly GCA_023375655.1). Lineage (NCBI taxonomy): Eukaryota > Metazoa > Platyhelminthes > Cestoda > Cyclophyllidea > Taeniidae > Taenia > Taenia crassiceps. The sequence continues at coordinate 6,690,636 of JAKROA010000005.1, read as the reverse complement.
CCACACATGTTTAATGCAATGGTGTAAGAAGTAAACCAACGTGAACCAGACGCGGTCATGCGCACACTGCTCCACACGCATTCAGTGAAGCGTGGATGAAGCGGTCAGCATTCGTGGGCGTGCCTTCAGTCCATGCATCATTGTATTCTACCAATCGATTGCCTTCTACTTCTCTTCTAGCGTGTCCCTGTTTCACCAGCTGCTGTGTCTTCTGCAGTAGCAATGCAGCAGCCACTAATAAGCCGTGAGTCAGCTTGAATGTTGTAAATGCGGCCTTCAGGAGGAAAGAACAGCGTTTCTTAGCTGTCACATGCTACCATTAGCATTTACAAGCACGATGTCTGCACAACCCGTCTTTAACCTTCTCCTTCGCGATTGTATCACTACTTGCTTGATAATCCATCTGACCTGGAAAGCCCATAGGCTAATCGGCTTGTTTTCTCCACATCTCCCTTGTTCGACTGTTCCATTAACTGATGTACTACGAATAGTTTTGGGGATTAAAGAAATAAATGATTGCTGCAGCGCACTAGAATAAGCATTATGGAGGTGGATTTGGCGGTGCAGTTCAGGTAGCGACTCCAATGGCAGTAGTGCATGTTAAGGAGGATTCTGGAAATCGCTAATCTCCAATGCACTGGACGTTTCGGGGTTATAAACAAGGCGAGAGTCTATAGCCATTGGGACACGAGGGGATGGAGGGAGTGAAGAGGCGATGATGTAATTGATGATGCCTGAACTGACATGAGAAAGCGATTGCAGGAGGCACTAAAGGCGACTGCCAAAACGGGTCAGGGTTGGTAAAACACTACTAGGTGGGCAAATTTTATCCGCACACGGTTACGCAGTAACTCTCAGCCTCCCCACCACCCAGTCACACCTCCCAACTTCTAACAACTCCTCTCACTAACATGCACTCTGCTTCAATGCTGTGAACTATGAATACCAATTTTAAAAGTGCTTTTTTCAAAAAGCACCACTTGACTAACCAACCCACATCTGCATTTGCGTCAACATTCGCACGACCGTTCGTTACACTTCGAATCCCTTCCCATTCGACTCAACTTGAACCGCACCCAGTCTTCCTCAAGTTGAGGGCATTTCCGTTCCCCACGGGCGCAGCCAAGTGTATTGGCACCAGTTCCATGTTATTACGGTCCTGTTTTTGGATGTACTGTCAAAAGCACTTGTCGTGGGAACTTTATTTTCAATCATCACTCTCCTTCAAAATATTCCTCGTTTACAACCTAACCAAATAAGCAAATAACTGCTCGAAAATTCATCCTATGATTGGCGATGGTGGCATGCCTAACCTGACCCTCCTCATTTATGGTAAGTTAGGGTAGTGGATAAATGACTAAACTCAAGCACTACATTGTGCTGTGGCAATTTCATTGCCCTCTCACTAACATGATTTGATGTGACCCACATGCTACTGTTTTGCTGTAAGTAGTATTTGCAGCGTACGGTCATGAGTACTGCATATCGTGAGCAGGATAATGCGGACAGTGCCAAAAAAGGCAAGCACCTTCTTAAACTGCCACAAATCCCTCGCGTCTAATTGCATCGCCTTGATCCTCACTCGACCCTTGGGCAGCTCCAATCAGAAATGACCGCTCATTGTGTTTGCTGGTTCGATGGTCCCCTCTGATCTACTCATCTTCACCTATTTTCTCTCTACCACCGTACATTTTCCTCCCTTTATTCAGCGAAACTGGAACAGTTCTTTGTTTGGACAGGAGTCGGTTAGTGCTGTCACTGGTGTACCTTGCAGAGCAGCAAAGGATTATTCAGTCGAATGCATCAGCAAACAGGTTCATGGCTGATGTGTGAAGGTGCCGAGGGCTATGGGCTCGGATGGAGGGGAGTAACAACATTGACAAATGATTTACCATTAAATCGCAGTTTATCCGCAGTCCACTGTGCCACGTTCGCATCTACTGGTCAGGGCAGGTGTGTCGTTCCATCAATTTCATCCATGGTTTGCCTTTTCCTGAGTGAAGGCGAGCTAGCGTGTTTAAAATACACGCAACGCGCTATAGCAACTGGATTTTTGTAATCTATCTGTTATTCTAGCTTGTATTAACAAGCACTAACGCTTCCTCTCGAGCGATGGCACGTCTTCATGGGTGACTGCTGAATGTCGACCATTGCTAGAATACAAACCGGAGTATGAAATTGCAGTGAGAGGTGATGAAGGCACAAGTTGACGTTTGAATGGGACCGACCTTTGCCACTGCTTAAGTTACCTTATAAGGGCTATAAGTAGTGAATTTGGACGACTGATGGAAATCGTGGTCTGTCTACATGCTTACCTCGACCGTCTTTTGGTGATAAAAATGGATTTAGGCACGTTTCGACTCCAACAGTTGATTCTTAAAGGTAGTTTCGTCTGTTGGAATAAAATCTTGCTTTTGTGAGTGTGTACGTGATTCAAACTGTTGTACAGTAGGATTGAAGTTTTGAATTCCATGGGTCTTGTGCAAATGGTTGACTCATTTATTTTGCTGCTGATCCACTGGGGGATTGACCGTGTATTTTCTTCCGGTTATTGTTCACTTCAAGGACTTTGTCCTGTTTGAAGGGCTTTATGTAGGCCATTGTAATTGCGTCTTGCATGATGGCGCCACTCTTTCGCACCAGCAACGCCGGTCAGCGTTATGTTGTTAAGTGTAGAGCTCATTCTGAGGAGAAGACCCCTGCCATCAGCACTGTCTTTTAAACTTCCTCCTGTTTATTACCCCTCGTAAACCTTTACTCGCATCATCACTCCTAAAAGCATTGAATTCCACTCCCACTTTTCCTCTAGCTCTTTCCTAAATCCATGATAGCACCTGCTTTCACGCGCGTGAGGCGTGTACTTTCTTGGAAGATAACTCGAAAGCTATGGCAGTTACGTAGAATCAAGTGAACCAGACTGCCTTTGCCACTAACATCAAGTAAGGAACACACAAATGTCCGTGCCAGGGACCATTATGACACAAAATCTCTCGCTGAAAAACACTGTTCACACAATGTCCCATATGCCAATCACGATGACGCGCGACTCCTATTCATTGTTCACTTTGCTGTACTAATCACAATTCTAAACGCCGTTACTCTCGACCATCTCTTCTAGAATAAGCCGGGACTCTAACCGCTCTACTTACCAGCAGTATGACAACTCCGCCTATATCGCATCTAGATTGCTATTCCATCTTTATTAGAAAACAACAAAACGACCAATTAAGTCCAAATTTGTCAAAGTATATTCAACTACTAAAAATGATACGTACGTCTTCGAAACTGCAGATGGGAACCACGTGTATAAATTATCATTAATATCGCAACTCTATGCAACTGTCATAGCGGAACGTTAGAAACCTCTGTCATGTCATAAATTCGTACAGTTGCGTCGTCAGAGACTGAAGCAATGAACTCTTCACGAGGCGGCTCTCCCGTTGGTAGACTCAATGCGATGTCAAGGACGGCCTCTGAGTGGCCACGCCAAACAACCAATGGCACACCCCCGCTAGCGGCGCTCCAACCAACCACCGTGGCAGCAAGGGTGGCTGTGAAGAAGGTGAGGGGATTGGCACGACTCCACCTCAACGCAGTGATGCCGAAACCTTCGTCTGTCTGGGAGAAGAGGAGAAATTACCTTTTCTTTAAAGAAACAGTAAGTTTGAATGTCGCACCAGACGACAGTATTGCTGCACTGAATAGACATGCACACCTATGCCAAGTACCTTTTCAAGATCCCACTACTTCTAGCGGCTTTATGAGTAAACTGAAAAACGGAAGATCACCTCACCCCAGTAGAAGGATCCGAATAAGTCCACAATTGCCGCATTCGCATGCAACTCGTATCGAAGACGCCCACATGTCCAGCTACTGTTCCAAATGCCAGAAAGGGGTGCCTGAAGATGGAACAAAATGAAGCTTACCGGTGGTCGTCAAGCCTAATATACAATACCACCCGAGACAGTGTTGTACTATGTAGTCACTACCATCGGAGTGACTATTAAAAGCTTCTTAGAAAACCGTCTTCATTGAAATAAATGTTATTGTGCTCGATGGTCCTAATACTTTCCTGATAAGATGCAAACCTGTGATTCCCACTTTTACAGAGTATTTCGGTCCTAGATACAAACAGTTCAACACTAGACACTCAACCTGCATCTGATCGCACCCTTACCAACTGAAGATGCCGAGGGGACGTGAAAACCATTAATTGTGGAAATCTCATGATGGGCTGATGTCTCTGTTGCCCTGCCCTGACCTGATGATGGTCTGAGTGGTGGGTGAATCGTTTGGCTGCGGACAGTCAGATAAACATTTGTAAGGTCAAGAAAAGTTGGAACAAAGTATAAAATCTATTTCGCATCACAGGCTAGTCAGCAAGGCTTTTGCCACCCATCCAGTCAGGAGTTTCACCGCCCTCCCCCTTCCAGTGGGTGCGGTTACAATCGAATTGAGTCACTACCAATCATGTCACTTTTAAAGGCGTACGAACTTTACTAAACGTCGTATACACTAAAAGTGACAGCTTCGAAGTTACCAAGATTCGCTGAAAGGAACTCTTGCAACCGCCGTCAGACACTGGGGGTACCGGTTGGTCAATAAATTAAGTCCCGGGTACGATGAAGTCATCGACGCACTATCATGTCCCCTTGGGACCGCAAACATAGTACTAGGCCATGGAAAGTGCATTTCATTGTGATGAGATTTGCTACTGCCTAGTCTTTAAAGCACTAAGTTGGTGGTATCGGCAGCAAGCTATTCACCGCGAAGTCAGGCGTTATTTCGTGAATTCCAAAACAGACAGACCAGCATTTTTGTGATGAAATTTCAAAAGTGGACAAAGAAAAGTGTCGGAGCATCAGTACTCCTATCACAACTTTGGTAGACAGGTGAAGTGATCAGTTTGGTAGCCATGAAGGCCCAATGACTGCTGTCACTCGTTACCATACTGACTGTTTGGAGGTCGACGCTTGGTCCAAATCCACACTTTGCATTCAACACGCATTCATTTGCAATAGTCGCCCTGCACCGTAATAATTTTGACTATGGAAATAGTTAGGAGGCCAAAGAAGTCTCGAAAACGTGCAGATGAATATGAGGAGAAATGCCGCACAGCCTTTTACTGCTCAATCCTTACATTGGTAATAAATTAATGCAGAGATTTGACCAGATTTAAAGTATCCACCTTCTATCAAGCAGGGGCTTTGAAGCATAAGCAAAGGTGTTTACCTGGTGAGGATTTAGCTGAAAGCTCTAAAACCCAGACGACTCACCAACCGGGTGCCACACATCTCCTTAACATGTAACTACCGTTAATGTCCATTCATTAGACTACGAAAAGGTGGTATTTTGCTGTAAAATCGTGCCGTAGAGAGGACAGTTGTTCAGATTAGTCAACATACACATTAATGTCTCCAGCATCTCCTCCTTTAAAACGTCAGCAAAGGGACAAATCACAATAGGGTGTTTCGTGCCCTAGTCAACCGATAACTTAACACCGCATAAGAGACCACACCAAGACGTGAACCTGTTTTCAGCCAAACTCTGCTGCCGACAACTTCGCACCGCATTTCAACCTGGGCATCGGAACAGCCATTAGCTTGGCTCATCTCTCATTACACCCATGCTGAGACTAGTATTGGAGTAGAACTTCGGAGGCGCGGGGTGATGTAAGACTGTTTGACCGAAGTACAACGAATTGATAAATGGACGGCTTTAGAGGTGGGGTTAAACGCACTAAAGGTATCGCAATAGCACACGAGATTGCATAGAGAAGGAAGGAGAGCATAAGAACCCCCATTACCTCATATTTTAGCGTCGCAGTTAAGGTGATTGCAATCTGAATGCTACATACTGTCGGACACCATTGAGGTGGGCACATAGACGAACAGATGTAAAAGCAGAAAATATGGGACAGAGCCAAACAGGTAAAGGGAACATAGGCACTTACGTTGTGCAGAACTGCATGGCCTCAACCGTTCCTGCACCCTCCAGTGGAATGCTTGTCAACTGCATGGCAGAGGAGGATAGAGATGGCATCACTCACTCAAGAAGGCTGCAAGAATCAAGTCCTTTCTACCTCATAATGAGTGCAAAGTGGACAAATTAATATGGACAAAATATGACTAGTTAGAGGAAGTAGAAAAAAAAACGCGTCACATATATGTGACATCCGGTCTACCAGTCTACTAATCAATGCTATTTCTTTCCACAAACTAATTGCTTGAGATCATCTTGGTTCAAGGGTAATTACATCCTTCAGGATTTAAGAATAGGATCGGTGAATGAATGAATGAATGAATGAATGAATAAATGAACGAATTCCCCCTTCAAAGAGCCAATTAGTATTCAACAGTGCTATCATATCCACTATCCTGTTTTCAGCTCTAGTCTGCCTCCTACGTGACGACCGAGACGGCAAAAGCCGCTTTCTAGAGGAGTATGAGACTCACTAAAGCCATTAACCGGCGAACCATACTACATGCATTTTAAATCATTTAAACAGTCGCACTTCTAGCATCACCTAAAACTCCATTCATCTGTGACTCTAGCTCCTTCCCGAACCGTTGCAGCGGAGCAACCCACTAGAGTGTATTCAACGCAGTAAAACTTTGTCATAAGCCGCCCTCAATCTCAAACAAGTCCAAGTATATTTACTCCTCATAACTTGTCATGAAAATCCCTACAATTATAATCATGCATGAAGGCTACAAAACATTGTCATGTCTTTAATATACACACACAAGTAGCAATTAACATCACGAAGGTAACTAATTCAAATGGCAGATCGTTACAAAATGAAGCCCTTTAGTATTGGTTCCAGGATTTACGTCTGTCGATGTGGTTCATCCATCAATGAAAAGGGCTAAAAGACAGGCACACTTACCGCATTGGGAGGAATCCTCTTCGGCCTATCATCAATTTCCTCCAGTGGTGGCGGTCGACAAGGCACATAAACAATCATCTCGTAGGTCGCCACCGCCACAATATCGGCAACGTTCGGGGTAGCGTAAGTACTGCATTGGAGAGCAGCCATACACAGATAGCCTGAGGTTGATTCATTCATCGCGTCTTCCATTTCAACATCCTCTCCGTTCCCGCCACCTTGCTGACGTCTTGAAGACAAGGATGTTGCTTGAAGGGTACGTGATTTGAGGCATGGTCGCATGTTGTGCACGACGTGGAGGTGGCGTTAGTGGGGCATCGCCCTGTCATTATGGAAGCCAAGTAGATGGAATCGAGGGGCATAAAATTGTCAGAATGTGCAAAGGAAAAGTGTACTTTCACTTGAATTGAAAGGTCCTGTGAGTCCAAACCGCACGCCAGGCACTCTCATTCGTGACTGAATAGCAGGCGACTTGTAGTGATCAGTCATCGGCAAGGATGGACACTATCACATGCCTTCTATGCTGCATGATTTCCGTCTTTCATTTCACCTAACTTGAGTCCAAGCGTCTGACACCTTGGTCACGGTGACGTGTGATTAGCCGTTTAGGCAGCGGTTTGATTGGCGAGGGCATCGACGCAACAGTGGATGATGGTGAGCACAACTTCACCCGCCACTCATCCCTTGCACCCCATTACAATTCGCCATTAAGAAGGACTATCATGCTTAGTGATCAGCCTTTCCTTCCATCAGTTGAGGCTTCAATTACTGTTAGTTGCTTTGGACAAGGTGTTTCCTCAGTGTTGGAACCGCTTGGAAGGATGCTTAGTGTGTAATCAAAGTGCATTGATGTGTGGCGTGGATAGGTGCCTGTGAGTGAAAAAGCACAACCGACACGAATGATGCAGCTCACACGTCTGTGGTGGTGCAGGGCTCACATGGTCTGCTTCCTTCACAAACCATAGATCGACCACACTGATGATGAGCAGTCTCTTTGGCGCGTCATCGGACTGAGCGTACAGGGCCGCCGATTTGGCAGCATTGACGAATTCCTCGCAGTCAAGTCCAGATGGTCAAGCCTCTTTGTTCGCAAGATCACCACCACAAGCCCATTCGTGGACAGTCATACCACACTGCTAAGTGGTCTCTGTCCACGTGCCAGACCCTTGGCGCCTTCCACCGCATCCTTTCAGGGCACGATTGTGAACAAGCATGTTTCCTATGGACCCTGGCAATTCCATGTTGCAGTGCGCCACGAAACTGGCCTCCGTTTCTACAATGTCTACTTCAAGCATCAATTGATGATGCACGAGGCTGGACTAGATGAGACTGTGACCATTTATGGTGGGAGACAGCCTTCATGCGTGCTCTCACCTCTTTGGAGTCCATGTTTGCTATTGGCTCGCTGACTTCAGAATTGTCTCCCGGTATAGATTGTCCCACTGATGCCGTCTTCCTCGCTGTCCCCATCATTGCAAGTCCGTCTGCAGGTGCCAGAACGGTGCACAACGGAATCTGCATTTACACCTCAGCAGCGCACATGCATGAAGGTGCATTGCGCCGATACGTTCAGCCGCATGGAGAGGACCCAACACAACCGGACCCAGGCTATGCAACGGGGACAGTGAAGAAGGCGCTTTATGCGGTGACCCAGGCTGCTGTCTTCAACTACCACTATGCCTTTGTCAACATCTTTTCGCCAAGTGGCACTTACGCCAGTTACGTGGTTCCTTCCGGCTACATCCACGTTGACGCGTCCACTTCCACTGATCATCTTTTTGGCTACGTGTCTCCCAGTCTTGATCTGCGTTTCAACATCCACACTCACCACTTCCTCTTCTTCATCGACGCGCTGGGCGTCAATAATGTGGTAAGTTGTTGGGTTTCAAGCACTAATGTCCGCGTACATGAACACACAGGAATCGGCATGGATGTGCAAGGAGGTTGTCATATTTTCCGTCTCCACCCCCACCACCACCACCACCACCACCACCGAATAGGTTGAACAGACGCAAGTGTACGCAGAGGGAGAGAACATGGGACTGGACCGCATGAACATGAAAGTGACGAAGGTGCAGACTGAGCACGAGGGCAATACCAGGAAGGTGATCCTACCACCAGTCTGGCTCTCTGTTTGACTGGTGCTGCGGGTGAAACGAACTTGCAGTGTCTGCGGATCATCAATACTGCTGCAGTACCATCGATGGTATCGCAGAATTCGTCTCGTTCATTCGCCTGGATTAGGTAGGCCCTCTGTCCTATCAGCAAGTCATTGGGCAGGAAAGGGTTGAACCCCAGGCTTCCTCATGTTTAGGAAGTGTGTGTCAAGGTCTTAAGTGTCCTCACTGGTGGGGCAGGTGTTGGGTTACATAAGAGAAGCCTTACTACCCTTCCATGTTTGAGTTCATTGGGCCATGCAGTCAGATCTGAGCATCCAATTACTATTGATAATGACAAAAGTGAATCATGTGATGTGCTGGAAAGACCCATTTGGCAAGATTATATTATCCATCACGGATCACTGTCTACTGGTCGTTCCAAATGCTTGTTTTAATGGGGAGGCATTTGCCTCTCTCCCATCGCTGCATTGCGTCATCCAATGTGGAAAGAAAGCGTCTTCAAAGGTAACTCGAGAGAGGTGGCAATTCTTGGATGATGGTGGCGGTGGAGAGCATCGCCGACGCGTGAAGCTGTACATCAGTGAACGTGGTTCAGTGCACACTAAGGGTGCTGCTACTCGCATTGCTAAGTGAGGCAGTAGTCAGACTAAGCCTCGGCAAGTGGAAAAGTCGTGCTCTGCTGTGCTGTGCTGTGCTGTGCTGTGCTGCTCTGTGCTAAGCTGCCTAATTAGAGCCCACATCAAACGCTTCTAAGATGCTATTTTTACAAACCCATGCCTTATTTGGCAGCTGGAGAATGCGGGTCAGAAGGAGGAGTAGGAGGAGGAGGAGGAGGCGAAAGGAGGAGCGCGGATGCTTAATAAATGCAAATCGTTTGAGAACATGAGTTGTGCCGTGCTGCGATTTGTCCAGACGATCAGCTTGAATTGTGAGACTGCTGAATGTTCTTAAGTTGCAAAGAAATTGGAGTTGGGTGCAACAGCCCTTTGAGCCATTCGTGCCTTGGGCAGGAAGCATCAGGCCACTAGCACTGTCTGGTCTCATCCCAAAACCCTGCTTCGCGTATTTGTAAGCTTCTGTAACTGTCTGGTGCCAAGGAATCACAAAGCCGTTGCTTGCAGGTGCCAGGTAGTTGTGTTGCGAATGGCGGCGTTAAAGATGAAAATGTAGCAAAGACGCGTGCTTTTCTTCTCTCCTTATTTCCTCTCGCAACTGAACGCCATGTGCGACGTAGAGTAGGGAATTAGGTAGAGCTCCTGCTCCTGCTCCTCCTCCTCCTCCTGTCCCGTTAGCTGTCGTCAGCTTTCAAGGCGAGACAGATGTAATTTGTGTTCTTTGACACTTGTTCTGCATATGGCACGCAGGATTTGCATTGCAAATGATCCACGACTCACCACACAATTCGACGCCAAAACATGCACGTCGCCGCCTACTGTTTTGGCGGTCTTGCGTCCAATGCAAACACTTTGCCATTGAAGCGGTAAAGGTGCGCTGTTATTAACATCTTCGCTGTGTTTGCATGATTTACCATTAAAACAAGGCTTGGCGTGGCGTGGCTTGAGGTGGCGTGTCTGGCAATCCTATTTGATGCCTCATTGAGACTTGCTTTTTCCGTGAATCTGCGCAGGCGCAGCCTGTGGTTCACCAAGTACAAGGAGAACGAATTGCGCGCCTCATCCATCTACAACGGCGTCGACTTAACTGAGCCAGTCGTGGACTTCACCGCCTTCAGCACTGATGAAGCCCTGGACGAGGTGGTTTGCTATCATCACTGCACTCCCATTAAGTTACGGCTTTATTTGCAAGTTATTAGGAAGCTCAGTGGTGCTAGCGCCCAATTAATATTAGAGCCAGTTAATAAGAGATGCATAGGACTAAGCCTAGCCTCATGTTGATGGATGTGAGAAGGTGGAGGAGTACAAAGCTGACCCAAAAAATATGCCCATTTTTTATGTGGTGGCATCTCCCGCCACCCTCATAAAAGCTGCCTTGAAAGCAATGGACACGCATAGAAGCGTGACATTTTTTGGCCGGTTCGGTGGTGTTCAGTTCTCCGTTCCCGCCCTTCTCCCCAGCCTCATAATACACATTGTATCTGGGTGCAAGTGGTAAAGGATTGCGTGTGTTTGCCCTTAGGATGTGGTCATATGGGTGAATGCGGGCTTCATTCACGTCCCAGGCAATGAGGACATACCCCACACACCGAACACGGGAAGTCAAGTGGGACTCATTCTGAGGCCACAAAACTTCTTCCCACAAACTCCTGACGGTCCTACAAATGCGGGCTACGTCTTCACTACCGACGTAAGTGGACGCCTTAGCCTTAGCCTTAGCCTTAGCCTAAGCCTTAGCCTTAGCCTTAGCCTTAGTCAGGGGCTGTAAGGCTGTCTGTGCCGAAGTCAATGGCGGAAGCCATGGTTTTGACTTCAATGCATGGTTTTTGCTCTGTTTGGCGCGTTCTTTTCGGTGAGGCGTGCGCCACTGCACGTGAGGTCCGCTTGCACTTACTCTGCCTCCAATTGGAATGCTGTCCAAAGCACTAAAGGGGTGAAAATCGACGAAAAGCTCCCGAAGGCGCTTGGACATGGACGCTATAATGAAAATAGCGATTAGTTAAACCACACTGAAGGTCGGATAGGCGTATTGCATCTTGTAGGTGCTTTACTTTCGCCAGTGGCCAAAACTTGGGTCCTAGCTCTGAAGCGCGATCTGTTCCTGGTATAATGAGAGACCAGATTGGACGTGGTGCAACCAAAGTCACCTACACTGTGCTCAATTAACTCAGTATGGGTTTTAGTCATTTTAACACAAAGTGCCTTTGATAAAAGCGGTGCAAGAGTAGAGGTTCCTAGGGATGCGATAGTGAGTAGAGATTGTCAGTGGACAGATGGAGAAGTAGGTCGGGGATGCCTGGACGATAGAACAAATGACAAGCGTGGCTGGTTAAGATCCACCCGCCATCAAGTAGCTTAATTGCACAGCAGCTCAATTCCTGCACATCCGGTGTTTGATTTCTTGCTCTTACCCCCTAGATGGAGGAGTGGATAAATGGCTATGTTGAATCTCCTCACCCCGACTGTGAACTCACCAACGCCTCGGTTGTCAACGTGGCCAACTAATGGAAGAGGCGTTTGATGGCTGCGGATGTTTACAGCAAATTCTGCGTTTTATTCTTCTCATCGCTTTACCGTCAGTTGAAAGAACGCTCTATTTGCCCTTTAGGAAGTAGTCTAAACGTTTTCACTTGCCACAGTACTTTTGTGCACCTCAACATATCGACAGCTTCATGCAGTCGAGGCATAGTTTGAAGTAGAAAGGCGTCAGATGGGCAGGAAATGTGGAAGTGTTGAGAGCAGCGACTTGACTTTTTAGCAGCCTATCTCGGTGAGTGGATTAAAATGAGACCCTTCCAGCCAATCACAAGCATACTGGCGAAGCGCAAGCCAGAGAAGGCGGTTTGTGTGTTGTACCTGCAAAGAAGTAGTCTATGCAAGTTGCACCGCCTTTAACGCAGGCCTCACCTCACAATAACTTGCTTAGTCGCTGCTGATGAGAGTTCAGCAGCTAAGGATCTAGTTTGTCTAGCATGAAACCCTTCACCTGATACACAGCGTGTCACTGTGCACGGAGTAGCCTTTATGAGCCACTATTTCCTACCGTTTCATTAACTTCGTGCTGCATGCTGTAATGCGTGCCTAATAATGGAAGCGATGCCATTAAAGCATCCCACGATCTGCTCTTGGAGGGCATTATTTCCTGAGCACTGGTGCTGGGCTGTGTGGGCCGATGTCAACGTCATGGTGACTGCAGCATGAGGGTCCGCTGACTTCAGCGAGTACGCAGGTCACGCCAACGCGGTTTCAACTGACTCGGACCTGCAGCTTAGGGAATTATTCCTGTGGAGCACACGATAGGTGACTTTTGCTAGGCAAATCCGGTCCGCCGATCACTGCTATCCATTAATCGCGATTATGACCCTCGCTATCCATTTTATGGGAGAAAAGGCCAAAGTGGTGTGGTAAAACCGTGTTATTTCATGCTACGTATGCCACAAAAAGTTGAATTAACGCAATCTCCAAATCGCTCATTCGTATTTCTGTACCAATCCACTTCCAATCATCACGTTTACCCTTTCATTTCCCACCGAACATAACAACCCGAGCATTTATGCTAAATAAGAGAATAAATGACTCGACTACACAAACGATGCACGCGGGCGCAGCAGTGGAGACGTCTCTTCACGCAGGTTGCTTTTCGTCTGCTGCATCTCTTTGCAGCGCTTTGAATTGCACACCAGCTTTTGGCTTTTCGTTGGCGGGACTGCTGTCGCGGCAATTGTTGGTAGACATCAAGGCGGGCGATTTTGGCCTCAGCTATAGTCGCAAAACTACATATTTGCAACTTTCCACGAGAGTGAGTGCAGTTAATGAAAGGCGGATGAAGTTTTCCGCAGACAGCTTCACCATCTGTGGTGGCGACTCATGCAGAAGCTCTTTTTCCTCTCGCTGCGATCATCAGCATGCCTCGCCAAACGGATAATTGCCTAATAGGTGGAGTCGACTGAGGCATAGGGTAGTTTCCAGAACACCGTTTCGAATGCTCGACAATAAGCCATGATTGTGAAAGGCATAAGAGGCGTATAGAAATGGAAGCGTACTTGTAGCCATAGGCTTTCTACAAACGCCACGTTTATAGCGTTCCTAAGGGCTTCTGCATCCTTGCCTGCGTTCCAATCGTCTGCATGCTGTATCACGTTGGCTTCACCGGCTGCCCACCTGTTGGACTTATTTTGACGCAATAATCTCCAGGTTGCCCTGTCTTCTTTGAATTTCCCCGTGTTTCTTTACCACGTGATGGGTTATGGGTTATGGGTTATGGGTTATGGGTTTACTGCTGTGCTCTACCAACGCCAGACGACATTGCTGACTGCCATTTCAGTAGTACGTGTGTGCTTATCCGTGCATCAACCCAAACACAGCCATCGAACACCCTATTTAGCCCACTTTAGTTGTATGGACTGCAGTCCTCCTTTGTGGTCAGCCTCATGGTTTCAAAGAAAAAATTGTTGTCTGCTTTCGAGTCCTAGCTCCTGTGTGCCTACATGTCTCTCCGGTCCTTGTGCGACGTTGGCAGGCAACAACTGCACGCCAGTAGGTTCATGCAGACAGCCTCGAAAGCATAGACTACCAGCGAAATGAACAGGAATGCCAAGCAGTACTGCGTGGATTGAAGCCTCTCCACGCCAAAGAACGTCAGGCTAATAAGCTAATCTACTTGTGGTTTGCATTGCTCCTCGACCAAACCACCCATCGGAATAAAGCAGTGCAATGAAACGTCCAAAGTCCTATTTGTCAGCTGAGACCCACTGAAGAGGGTTGGTAGCCACGCAGTTGAGTTAAGGAGGGTGGTCACCAAATTAATCATTTCTTAGATCACTGAAGCCTGAAGAGCAAAATCACAAAAGCAAAATCTTGTAATGCAGGAATTGAGTCGTGAGGATATCTGTAGGTGTGTAAGTTGGCAATTTTAAAGAGACCTACAGGAACGTTCATCCAAATACCACTACCATGGAAGTGAACAAGGCGGCGGTGGTCAATGCAGTCGAAGCAGATCCGCCAGTTGTGGTGATTGTCGGAGTTGAGGCAGAAGCTGTTGGTTTGGTGAACAGAGGCCTTGAAGCAACCTCACTCGTCATGTCGACTGCGGGAGTAGGCACAGATTCGCTTGCAGAAGTGTTTCTGCCAGTTGTACTGCTAACTGGAGTGGAGGTGGAGCCTATTGATGCTACGAGCAGGGGCATTGAGGTGAGTACCTATGTGCAGTGATTATGGCGCCAACATAGACGTGGTGGATATATTAATTGAAGTGGGTCAAAGCAAGCTTCTCAGGCCTGACAGCTTGGCCTTGCTCATGTCTTCAGAAAAGACACTTTTGCTCTATGTTCGCCTGCTGCGCATGCATTATCCAACTAATGGAAGTGCTGTATGGGAATTGTGTGCGCTCCCTAGTGAAAATACTCAAATACATATGTCTGCAGTTGACATCACAACAGCAAAGCATGCAAAGAATACGGCAATTCGTAAGTGGTGATGTCAGCAGAGGCGTAGATGGGTCTAATTGTGGTTGGATGGTTAATCTTAATTCCTTGAGGAGCCGTCAAAGATGCAAGCTGAAGACACTCACCATCTCTGAGCTGTGGTACGGTTAGTGACATGGATGTACTGGGGGAACCGATGTACTCAAATTTCATTGAACTGTCTAGCAGAGTGTGCGCACCAACAGAAGCAGTAAGCTTTTGTCCAGGCTGCAACTGGTGGAAGGCATGGAAGCGACCAGTGGGGATCCTGATTTGTTGCTGTCCCTGATTATTGACAGTCCATTGGATTGTGTAGGTGGTGGTGCGACCTTTGGGTTGAAGAGGTGGATCCCAAGTCATTTCTACCACATGCGAGTTAGCCACACGGAGTTCTGCATTTTGAGGAGCACTCTGAGCTACAAAACACGAAAGTTGGTGCATTTGTCACTATTACTGATAGGACAAGACAATCCCATCTGTGTCCATGCAAAGCGGAGTCAAGGTGCATAAACGCGAAACCAATACTGTTTGCGTATAAGTAGAGTAGATGTAGCAAAAGGGAGGACTGACCTGGAGTAAATCGTGTGAATTCCACTGGATCTGCCAGATCAACGTGCTTATTGGGCACCACATGTCCACGCACTGTGATTGCGTACAGTCTTAAAGATTCTATTCCATCAATCGTACAATCTCGTTCTCTTGATGTGAGGACGGCCACTATACGCCAGGGGCCATTTGAAGAGACACCGCCGGTCTTCAGCAAGACATCATAGCCGATGAACTCTCCTTTGACACCCTTGGGATCGTGCACCTTTACCTTCACAGAGGGGAATTTCTCGTCACAAACTGCCTCGAATGTAGGCTTTTGCATACCTGCAAAGACGAAGATGAGGTAGATGGATAAATGCAATCCCTCAGGACTGGCGCAATCACTTCCTATTGCTTGTCGTGTAGACAATCAGTGCAAGTACTTGATGCCTTACAAGGAGCTTTGTTGAAGCTTTTCAATCGTGTCAGCTTCCACGATGCTTACATGTCCTACCTTCCGCAGTGAATCGCTCACCACTGAAAGACGGACTTTGTGCATCTGCTCCACTCATGTCCGCAGCCTCAACACCTTCGTGCCAACTGCGGCCCAAGCTGTAACTGTCACTGGCACAAAATTACAACGGATCGAGTGAAATGCTTAAAAAATGCCTTTGCAAAGTTTGCCTCAGCTTAGTTTAGATGGTCCATCCTATTACTGTGCTATGGAAAAGCCCATTGAGATGCAGCCTCATCGCGACAGAGACCTGCTTGCAGTGCAGTGAAGTGACAAGGAAAGAGAGGAATGCATCAAGTCACTGCTCTCACTTTTCGGCTAAGCACATGCTAAGAAGCATTCTCTCTGCGCCTGTCACTTTTATTCATTCAGCAAATACTCTTCTTTGCTCAATGCTTCCACATGTGTGCTATCCGAAGTGCAGCTGTGAAATGGGGATAACTTACCGACTTCCCGTGGCGATTCTGCGTGCACAATGGAAGAGGCCAACAGCACGAGACAGAGTTGGAGGGCCATTGTCGATTGAGATGCTAGTTTCGTTCACTCCTCACACTTCACCTACTTATATAGGCAGCCTAATCCCATGCCGCGACCTACAGAGTCATTTGTGCTTTCACGTAGTGTTGAGACGTGTGACCTCATGTGCTAAACGCTCTGGCGTGGGGGCGTGTAATAATTGAGTACTACAGCACTCTCCTTCAGTACCAATACAGTAGCCAGTAAAAGGGTCGTTACAACGCACTCGCCAAAAATGCAAGTGTATGTTGCAAATGAGTCCTTCAGGTGGAAATGACAACATTGCACACATGTACACTCTGCGTTTCGCCATTTCGTGAATGCAGCGCATACCGGTTCGCTTCTCTTCATCGTTAGCCTTTTTTTACCTACACTATTTCCATCTACAAGCTCCATAATAGAGAAATTTTTTGACAGTGTCAGCGCTTAAGTCCATTAATAGTTGCATTGCCTAAGGAAGAAAGCATTGGGGATGTAGGCTTGGCCGAGTAGTTGAGGCGACGTCCTCCAAGGCATGCGTGCACATTACGGACAGTCATTCTGAAATTTCGAGGTAGACGCAGGAAGGAACGGGTTGAATGTCGACATAGTCGGGAGACTGGTTGTCTTGCCATGAGGCAAGAATACATCACCGAACCATTCTGTAACTGACGCAGGCTGTATTCAATTGGAACCACAACGCCACTTTGTGAATAAATGAAATGCATGAATCAATTGCTGCAGTGCCACATCAGTAGCACACGGCGAGAGCCATAGATTGACTAGCATGGAAAGGTGAGAAAGAGAAAGCAGTAGTGAAGTTAAGTTGGACGTAGCGTTGAGAATGTCACTAGATGAGGCAATAAACGTTTAAACAATAGGTAAGGAGAGCCGAAGTGATACCAGCCAAAACAATTATTCCAATTAAGATGGCTATCCTACATGCTTTGTTGGGTCAGTTCACACCAGAAGAGCGAATATGGGAAAAGACAAGCAACTGGTGATTGATGTGCTTGGCAAACCTAGTCACCCCAATCGATCGAGTGGACTGTCAAAATGCAGCCGATCTTAACAAACTGCACCTGCAGAATTCTGTTATAACCTAACTAAAGAATGATGCCTTTCCTGACATTTACTGAAAGAAGGTGTGTCAATAGAGATGCAGCGTTCGAGAGATGAGGTCGTGAATAGGCATTGTGTATCTTTTACCACGCGGTTGAACTCGTATACTAAGATATGGCATTTGCGTCCGAAATGACAGACTGGCTGGTGGTTGGTGATGTGGACAATATGGACTGATTTCTACTGCCTTTAGGGAGACTAAACCTCGCATTAAAGGGTGTTGGAGAAATATTTTGGCATCATTTAATATGTGCGCATCGCTTTATTAACTCCGTGAGTTACGTATTGTGGTGCTGCTCGCACACGACTTCCTTTTTATGAGTAGCAATCTCGAAATGGTTGCTGTTGCTAGGACCTGCACAAACTGGGCGGACTAATTCGATGGGTGGAGTTGTGCCAACAGGGTGATCAAGGGCTGTGTTAGTGAAAGCCTGTTTGGTCCAACGTCTTTGACTGCAAACAAGTCTTCACGCTTCGACAGCACCTATTCAGTAAGCCTCGTCACCAAATGTCTTCCTGTTGGCGTCCACACTTCCGCCTTCGAGTTAATGCAATTGCGACTGTTTTCCATTGAAATAAAAAACCCATTAGTGCCTTCATCAGTTACCTCACAGACTATGCATGCGAAGGGCTGGGGCTTTCAACTTCAAGGGTGCTTTCGTCATTGAGGGGTTACGAACAAGACGGTGCTGGCAGAAATTGAGCCGCATCTGCAGTTTGCCACGTCATCTTCGCCTAAATTAGTCTAATCGAAAGGTTTGCATTTTGCTTTAATAAAAGCATTTCTTCTATGAAGACATAATGTGGCTAACCATGAAGCAAATGATCAGGATTTTGGTAATTGGAGCCCATAATTTTGGCATGTCACCTTCGGCCTTGTCTGCAGGCACACAGTGGCAATGGCTTGGGAGGTACCAGGAGTAGCACTGCAGTCTTAGAGCTTTTCCCCGTCAATAGCATGCCCAGGCATTACTTAAATTGCGAGATAGAGGGCTGCTAGGGATCTTCGCCTTGACGGTGGTCAAAATGCACTTCTGCAGAATTTGTCTGATTGGACAGGCGGAGTGTGTGATCGAAGTTTACGAGAAACATCTTCTCGATTCTTGACCGAGGTGGAGAATTTCACCAATTGTTTTGACAGGTGAATAGAGCCAAGACAATGAGAAATAGAAGCTGCAAAGTTAGGAAGCACCTGGACGTCTCTGGCTACTATAATTGTCTTTGAAAAATGAGCTGCAATATTTCACATGCTAATTAGAGGCGACCGATCGTGTAGCGATGACCGGGTGGTTAAGGTGATGACCTTGGTGTCCAATGGTTAAAATCCTGGTCGCGACGTTGTTTCATCTGCGCGCGCGTACTGTATGATTGCGAGGCATGGGCTGACCTTTCACGCAACGTGGTTGTCAAGAGCCGTGATCGCGTTCTATTAACGGTTCACATAATTTAGGTCCTTCATGTATTTTGTGTGAAGGGCCAAGATCCAGTGTATTGCATAAGCAGCGAGGCATCCACCACAGAATATAATTTGCATGCCATCGATTCCAGATCTGAGGGCATCGCAATGTGACTCTTCACTCATGCGGTGCGTCATAGCGCATACGTGGCTACGTGTCTTCATTGCATTGTCATTAAAACACCTTGTATTCAAGTGAGAGCCTGTCAATGACTCATTCGTAGTGTAGTGGTCCACGGGAAGAGGTTCTGACCAGAAAGTAAAGGAAGTCGGGATGAAGGGATAGAGTGACACGTGTTATGATGGACATCCGCGCTTAGCATTTATTCACAACAACCCAACCACCGGGTCAATAGCCGGCTGCGGTTTTTACAAGTGTAACTCAGCTTCCGATATCAATGCATCTTCTCCCAGCAATTCAACTCCGAGCAGTTAATGTGCGCCTGTTTTAAGTGACGTGTGGTACCGCCAACACTCCAGCGACGTTGGATTGCTTAGACTAGCACGAGTGCAGCCGCGTATGCATGCGAGACATGGCGTTAGCTATGCCGCAATGAGTGTTTCAGTCCCTTCTACCGTAAGATGCTCCCTCAGCCATCCAACAGGTTTGCCCTAACTGGCAAGCCACCATTACCTGCACCTTACGACGCACCACTTAGCCAATGGGCTGCACACAAGCATCCATTCACTATGCCTATGCGTCCCACCAGCAACCAGTCATCCAGCCCTTGGCCAGTGATGTGCCTCATTTCGACATCGCCTTTTTAAACACTTGAAGCTTAGAAATGTCCCAATCTCTGGGCTACAAATTGCCGCATTTGTGGGACTATCTCAATCGTGGTACATCATGCTGCCTAACCTTGAGGTCGCAATGAACGGTTTTGCGTTTATTTGAGGTCGAATAAGATGGCGTGAAATTGTGTCCATTCGCAACTACCTCCGTATAGACGCGTCAAACAAAGGCGGATTCGTGGCCACACTTGATAAGGAAATGCCTGCTATTGGCAATAGGTACGTAGTATAAGGTACAGAATTAGAATAATGGATTTATTTTGGGTCAAATTTGTAAGTTATTTCGAGAAAGAGCGCAAATTACAGGTAAATAGGACATTGTGCAATAAAGGCTATTTTACCAGGGACTTTAGACTTGCTGATTGACAAAAGTTGGCGATGACAATGCCGTAAAACACTTTTGTGGAGTGGATTACGTGCTTCTTGGAAGACGTAGTGCACATTTCTTCCTATCCTATGGCGCTTCTTCCATAACGCCCTCTGCCCAGGAACACAAGACTTGGTTGTTTGTTTTCGCTGCTAAGGTGTAGATAAGCTCCATAGTCTCAGCGATTCTCGAATAACTCTCGTGACCAAAGTTTCTTCCCTCCTAAGTGACGTTTCACGTCGATGCACGTGTGGTAAGAGAGTGGAGGACAGTGAGTCGCATCGGCTTCCGTGCTCAAGAGTGCTGGTACTGGCATTGGTTACTTGTTCATGACTCTCCAGAAAACTGCAGGTAGCGCTAGGATTGTTGGATTCCCTCATCAGGATTTCTAGCCCAACCACATCCTCTTCGCCTAACACTTGGGCGGACAAATCGTGTGATCGCTTTGTGCTTGTTCTGGCGCAGCCACAATCGGCATGTTGTGGGATCTGGTGTGTTTGCTTCAGCAGCCCAATTGCCTGCTAGCAATCATTTGCCGACCAAATCTACGAGTTTACGGCATGCTTTTATGATGTGAGAATGTGTTTACTTAGAAGACACTAAATTCCCCTTGATGTTCGCCGCTTCTCACTCCACACGGAGAAGCTATTCCACCTGCTCCGCACTATATCTAGGTGAGCATTTGCGATGCGGTTAAGCCATTCCAATCACTGAGGCAAATAAGCTGAACGGGTCATGCTATGAAGGTGAGACAAAGGAAGTTAGTCGTGGTTAACAAGGAATAACACATCCATCGAGTGACAACACTCACCGCGAGGAATGACCTTCTCCATTCTGATTATAATGAAGTCCTCTACAGTTCACTGACCGCCTTCTGCAATCAGGCAACAAGAAGAGGGAACTTTTGTGGTTGGAAGCAATGGAAATCTGATTTGCAGAATTGGATTAGCACTAATTTTTGCTGGCAAAGTTTCGTGCGTTGCTGATAAGGTTTTCAAGAATATTTTGATTTGCGAAATCACATGCGTTGCCATGCGTTATATATGAATACATTGTCATTCAGCGTCACAAATCTTTCCTTTTCAACAGAATAGATGGACGTGCTGAACAAGTGGTGAAGGAAGCAAAGGATGATGAAGTTGTACAACTAAAGGTGCAAACGATGCAAGGTTGACCTGCTTATGTCAGTTCTTTGAACTCTGCATTTTTTACAGTCAGGGTGGACGTGCCCCTAAAAGCACCTGTCTGCCCGTCATTCTTGTTCGAAAGAAGGCACTATACAGGTTCTAGAGCAAATAAGTAAAGCGAATGCAAAATGAAAGGTTAAGCATCCTTAACTCTACCTGAACTTGAAGCAGTTCCCTTTTTACCACTAGGCAGCACGCATTGAATACACTCTGCCATTTGCATTTGAGGCCATTCAACATTGTCACCATTGACTAAATTGAAGAGAACTGAGCCATGAAAACAGTCCAAACCCTATTAGCCTGGTTATAACCTGTAATTTCGAAGGAACTAGTAAACATTTCCATTCCATGTCACCCAGTTTCTTAGGTGGGATGCTCCAAAGGCAGCTTTCCATCCTCTTAAGTGGGAAATTTTACAAGTACCATCGTAAGGAACTCTGGAGTTGGGGTGAGCGTGAAACTCGATCATCACCGTTTCATGCAGTTTCGTGATGGGCACCGATTGCGTCTCTTAAAAAAACAATTCATTCAGCAATTTTTGTGTCACAGTCGATGCCAAAGGTGGAAATAACAGGTCATTATGCTTTTGAAGGAAGCGCACGTTATTTGGAATTAAACTTGAACAGCGCACGAAAGCTTTTAACAGTAATGTCGACTCAGTAGTTGAATAATAGGGATGAGATTGAATGAGAATGGTGAACGCGCTTGATTTGGTATAAATGAAGAAATACACCAATCCCAGCCTACTCGCAACAGCTTGTTACGGTTCAAGTGGTGGTAGAGGCAAGACGCAGTGCCACACGATCCAATTTAAGCTACCCAGCACAGCAATATGAACTCACTCTTTTAAGCGATCTTCATAGAGGCATCTTAGGCTGCAAGGCGTGCCTACTTCCACTTTGGCCGTCATCGACCAATGCGCTAGTAATTCAGTGCTGAAATGTTCCTGCGTTTCAGGCAAAGCCACATGATTTGTTAGGAATGGAATGCCAAAGTTAGATTCCGCCTTTCAAGGCACACAAGTGCTTCACTGCGACACAAGTGTTAATGCCCTGCCACCTCGCAATGGAGCAATTGTTAATGTCCTCCCATCTTTTACCACGTTGATTTGCATCGAAGCATTACTTTCCTTTACAGAATCACTTTCTTTTTTGGCAGTCGATGCTGCCTTCCTCCTAACACCTAATCGCCTCCTTTGCAAATTTGTCTGTCTACCGTCTTTGTGACGAGCCTAAGCGTGATAACACAAGTGAAGTTAAAAGCAAACAAACGTTTGCAAAATCTTGCCAATCAGCTGAAATTGTACGGCCGAAACTGTAAAATCGCAAGATTTCTTGCCGACAAAGGTGTTCACAGAGTACACATGGCAGACACCAGAACGCCACTGATAACAGGAAAGTCAACAAAGCCGTCTTATTCGCCTCTGTGCCCTCTACAACCAAATTGACTCAATCGTCTACCATTTCGGTAGCTGCTGCCTGTTGTCGAAGGAACAAGTTGGTTTAATAAGTGGCGATGTGTTATTTGCAGTTATGACCATAACCGTCTGGCTTTTCTGGTCTAGTCCATTGCCAGCAACCCTCGCCGCAAAGTACTTTTTGAACAATTACAAATTTAATCACATCACAACCATCGGGTCGTCATAGCTTCTGACCAATCACGTTATCAATTTCTCTTTCCAAAACGAAGTTTAATGCTAGAAGAAGACATGTAGAAGAGACCTTTGTGCCTAACTTTACTCCTAGCCTCTTCCGCTTACCAAGTTTTTGCATAGAGATAAACTGTCAGACTTTGCTGGCGAAACGCGTTGAAGGGAATGTCTCCAAGGATTGTAAATGTCTATTCGGCGATGCTAGAGGCAATTAGAAGAGGCTTCTATCTGCAATGGTGGAAGGAGGGTTGTCATCTGAGTGATCATTTGTTCACTTGATACACTCCTCTGCATTGTTATGCAAGAATAGATAAGCTAGTGTAGCCGACGCAGTCAGTTTTGCCAAGTATCAAGTGCGCGCCCACCAGAACAACACACAGCAGTCACAAGTAATGTCGGCATGGTGAAGAGATGCTAAGGTTGGGATTTCGTTACGGATGGACAAATAGCTCAAATCCGGCTTGGGTGGAGCCAGGAACGAGTAATAAGTGTAAGTGCACAGACCAGTGGCAAAAGGGCTTATTTGCCTCGAATGGCTTAAACGCACGCGCACAATGCTCCAATTCTGAAGGACCTTCAAGGACGACCAACGTCCCAGAAAGACGAATGCTGCAAGGTAATAACGCCATCACTCACGTCTCCATTAAACACCATGCAAGGCATTCTTTAGTCGCATGTGCTGCTAAATAGCAATTATCCCGGTATTTAAGATGCGACAAGGTGGGGAAATGCACACGAAGGATGGCTCAAGTTGTGTTTTGGGAGCCCAGCAACACATAACGCACCGTCAAGACTTTGACCTCAATCTCCTCCCACCGACCATTGTGATGAACTAGCAAGCCTTATTTACGCAGAGTTGAGTTTCATCCTTAGAAGAATTGCGACTGTTAGCAGCATCGCTCAATTACATAGAGTAGAGCCGGTGCCATGGTGCCAATCCACGGAGTCCCTATCCTTGCTACATCCTGCCTAAAATGACTCGGTATTTTGCCAACAGAACGAAGAGTTCACGCAGTGCCTCACAATACGGCTGGCGAGTGCGTTACAGGGCGTAATGTAGGCTGCATCGGATAACAACTAGGGAAAGAGGTGTTTCGGGTGTTCCTCTTCTGTCCAGAGTTACGCGTTTGATTTCTTTCTGTTGCATCTTTGTTTCCATCGATGCTCTCATGCATCTTTGAATTGCATCAGTACGCACCACCTTAGTTTGACGCTCTCTCTAAGACCGTCAATACTGAAAACACTGAAACGGAAGAATGACTTGCAACGCCACAGAAAGTGGGAGGGAAGTTGAGCACTAACATTTCCTCACTTTGCATTGGGTTGCATAACTGACTGAGGCAGATGAAGTTCAGATTATCCTAACGATGAGATTAATTTTGTCCTCAACGGCCATGGAATTGCTCATTTGTCTCTCCCTTTGGTGAGAAGAAGCGATGACAGCAGACTATGGATAGATGGGCAGGAGAACTCACTCAGTGGACGGCACTAGCTTTGATTGTACTCTTCCCATTGACGTTGGAGTACGTCATTGAGAGAGCGGACTAGCCCTCTATGCCTCCTGAAACTAGCGTCTCCACGAAAACTTGCATTCTCATTTGTTACACGTCTTTCCACCTGTCTTATTGTTGTCCAAACTTTCAATCATTATTGTATTTTAACCACCAATAAATGCGACGCTTAGGTTTGGTGAATTAATTGCGTGTTTTCCAGCATGAATATGAGGTCCTTACTCTGTTCCATGTCTTCCATTTCTCCACTAGCAGAACTGGTGAATTAGCAGAATCTTCTTGTTGCACTTGGCACCAGTTGGTGATTGCCCGTGTGAGCTGTTCCTCACAGTCGAGTGGTCTACGTGCAAACGATGAGGTGTGATGTGTTGTTATGCTGAAATTTGCAAGAATTTTGATCGAAATTTTAGGATGACGCAGTACTTGGCTGGGTTAACTTCCAGGTGTAGTGAAGTCGTCTTGATGAGTGTACACCATTGTGCCTTAGCCGGACAAGCTGGCCATCGCTGTCCGTCGACAGCGCACGTGCTGCCCTAGCAGAACACAAGTGCTCGTCTGTAGCGAATTTTCAATGTGCCTCGTCAAGGAAGCGATAAAGGATCCGATGTCAAAGGACATCGACTGTGACTTCAACAGCTGAATGATGAAGTCACTCATTTTCAAAGAACTGCTAATTCTGAGATGGAGCGCATCGGTGGTGGGTCACAGCGGCAACACCCTCAACAGCACCGATTCTTGTGCGCAGGTACCGGGTCTCAGTCCTACGCGACCACAGATTCATCTTGCTCCAAGGAAGTGAAAAGGCATCACAGTTTTGTTACTAGCACACTCATTTGAGTGCATTTTTTTGCCTTTTACCCAACAATTGCAAAATGTCAGCAGTAAACAGAAACGCATAAATTCAACAAATCCGCTATGCGTTGCGGTGATTGCAGAGCATTGAGGAAGCAAAAAATTGTTCCAAGTACTAGTAAGTTGTTGGCAATTGTTGGAAAAGCACGCTCTGCCACATGAAATTCGTTTGTTTATTCTCCTGTTGTAAGGGCGTACAGCTCGCATTGCTGACGTGAATGCTGCACTAAAAACCACAATTAGAAAAAGCACTGCATTGATGTGTAATTGTGAATGATAACTTCAAACATGCAACGACCAATGCTTTGAAAGCAAATTCGGTGACAAATTAGTGGGCGCTAGTCTGCCAAAGCACAAAAAAGCTAATAATTCTTATTTTAAAAAAGACGGTTGCAGCGTTTCGAGACTTCTTGAAGGCAAAAGAAGGCATAGCACCAGGGCAAAACATATATATTTTCAAAAAACAGAGGGGTCGGAGCAGTTGGCATGGCTCGAAGGCCAAATCCAACCGGAAAGGACAATATGGTCCATCAAGCGACCGTAGCTGGCAGGTAGGAGGAGGCGACGGTTTACTGGATGACATACTGCGTCGAGCGTTGCGGAAGCATCACCTTCAAGTGACGTCAAGAGAGCTGCAGGTAATTTGGCTGTCAACCACAGATTGCCTTAGATTTGATCTTTGCGGCCTGCAATCGTGAGGTCGTATTCATGCCAATGGGGTGAAGTAAGCCCTCTTTATGAGGACAGGCGTCGAGTCAATCAAATTGCAAGTAAGCATTGATAAATCTGTGCGCACCAAACAGAAACGTGTGGGGAATTGAGAGCCTCCACATGGGAGAATGATTCGAATGAAAGGCTAAAGTAGGTGCGTTGGCATCACTGATGAAAGTGAAAGAAATCCTGCTTCCACTCAGTGAGTGTCGTGGGCACTTGGGTTGCTAATTTGCACTTTCCTAATTTTCACTCGCCAGCGGTCTATTAAGAGGCAGGCGACGATGATGAAGCTGACGACTGTGCACACCGCCAGTGAGTGCAGTCATCCACACCAACAGCCACAGGTGTCAATGGAGGCTGGATCCCTTCTATTTCCACTCTTTCCTTCCTTCATTCCTTCATTCCTTCCTTCATTCCTTCATTCCTTACTTCATTCATTCATTCATTCCTGCATTCAGTCGTTCATTGCCAAGAAAGTGGACAACAATCCTGGTTGTTCTTTCGTCCGTACACCTCCTCCCGAGCACTGTCCACTAATGCGTAGAAGTGTTAGGGGCTCACTGCCGTGGCGGCATGTGAAGCCACGGAAGCCGAGGCGCTAGTGTTGGCGAATGTGTGGTAAAGCAAAGCAGCAACTGCTCCAAAGGCCATTCTCTTGAAGTAGAGAGTCTAAAGCCAGTTCGGAAGCCATGCATAAACAAGGAAATCAAGCATCGCGCATTCGCCCACGGGGAAGGAACTATACGCACTAGTGGAGAAATAATTTGCAATCTTCTAAGCACTGAAGTGCAGGCAAGTGGCTGTGATCGGGTTTTGTCCGTTTTCACTGCATGTCCATTTGCATGCTCCAATACCGAACTGAACAACTGCAGTCACAAGTAGAATGCGTCTCGATGATGCAGGTGTAGGCCACCAAAGCCCACCTCCTGCAACACTATTGGCATCTAAGTTCAGGCAGCAACAACCGTCACACATTTGTAGGTTCGAGACCAAGATGCCCATCTACACTCTTCCTCTCATTCGCTCAGAGTGCTTTGGGTGAGGATGCGGTTGAGTGACTTGTTACTGAGAAGAAGCAGCAGTTCTCTCAAGTTGCATAGCAAACTCCGACCGCTTCGACACTACACCTTCAGTCCAATGGCAATGCCTCCCAATTTCCAATTACCAATCACCAACTCCTCATTCCCGATTCTCATTTCATTGTCTGAAAGCGGAAGTGTGTGCCTGCCACCAAACATGCACTTTTGAGCTCATTCTCTCAGGAGGAGCATATCACTTACTCCGCACGTTGCTCGAAATCCACACAGCCATTGTAGAGGGGTGAACTGAGGGACGGTGTTATTGCCTGTGGGAAAGCAGTGCTGTTAAGGGCCACAGACACACATTCCAATGTCTACTCTTAAAATGCCTATCTCACATTGCTTTCTCTCCTTCACTCTCTCTCTCTTGCAGAGCAGGTGATTGGGCAATGACATAGCACGACGAGCATTGCATGAGCGCTGCCATCAACTTAGCTTGTCTTTTCCCAACGAGGCTGCAGGCGGAATGACAGGGATGGGCCGAACTCAGCACATCGCAGACATCGGACTGCCTTTCAGTCAGCACTGCTTCAACTCAACGCGTTGCACGGCATTCGCCATCTCAGTTGGGAATGCAATCCGCTCACTGCTGTCTTACCAATCGCAGCACTGGCATCACAACGTCTCCAACCCACTCATCGTTCTTTCCCACGTCACTAAGTGCCACTTTGGAAAACAGGGAGAGGTGAGTGCTGAAATGAATGCGAGAAATCAGCAGCGTGGCCTTCCCTTGTCAAACAGAAGCGCTATGCGAAACGGCGGAATGCGTTTGTTCTGGTCTTCATTGACCTATTCTTAAAATCAGAGGCCTTCTTTCACTGTAATAGGCTGCACTAGGCAATCTCTAAGACCCCACGATCAGTACTGCTTCCAACGCGTTCCACACGACTCGCAGGTCAACGCAAACCCAAAGCGGACCGCGCCCTTTAACACGCTCACAATGGGGTGCATGCTAAACTACCTCGAACTGCTGCAGCACACGACATATGGATTAGCGCACATTCACACTCGTATGCCTCGCAACAACGACAATGGGATGTGTGTTGGAGCACCGCAAGTAATGTCGGAAGCGAGGTGGGCGACTGCGTGACACGAACCACCACACCACGTATGCAGTCGTGAGTAAGTAGAGAGATGGAGCAAATGTAGCTGCATGCAGTAGTCGTGCGTCACGCTGCCTACTATTTCAAGTCGTTTAAATTTAGCTTGTGCGTGTCTCTATTAATGGCCAGACGACGATGCTAGAGCTCGCTCCTCCACGCAGGCACAGCAAAGAGAGCGAGGTGGAATGCGCATATTTGGAGAACTTTGATATCACTCATGTGTTCACACCAAGCCACACTTCCATTTAGTGCGCGTGCAGTCTGGTTACTAATTTGCACCCGGTTTACTTTACTCCATTCGGCGCTATTGCGATGTTCTACTCTATTCTATTTTTATCCATTCTATTTATAGGCAGCCAATGGCGCCACAGTCCGCGCGTCTATATAACGGTGGCGAATACTGCGCTTCGCAACAAACACAGCATTATAATAATGCTTTGATTTGAACGCCTCAGATCAATGCTTTAAGCTCATCCATTGAAACGATCTGCACCTCTTCATTGCAAAAGTGTTGCATCTGCCATCTTTTTGGTCTGTCTTCAACAGACCTACCGAAGCACACCAAATTGTGACTGCAGCAGTTATTAATTGAAACGACAGTCGAGCGGCTGTCACTACCTCTACAAACCTGACATGGAATCTTTGCTCATCTAAAGTGGGAGGTAATAGGCACAAAAATATCTTGAACTTGGTGAGGCCTATGCCTCGAGGACCTGGGAAGTCATGCACTTAATCGGATGCTCTATTCAACTACAAGTCAAACAGGCACAACTAGGGCTGTTGTCTGTATTAAGACTAATACTGTGCAAGGATTGGAAACCTTAGCTGGTTCCAACCAAGTCTTCTATGACAATCAGCATCTGGAAAAGCCCTTTTAGAACAGTCTACTTGGTCTATTAGGCTAACTGCCAGAAAATACGTTACTTCGAAAGTGTCTCATCCCGCTGCACTCACGCATGACGATTCTGTCTCTCTTCATCGCTGGCTAGCCAAATTTCCACGGAGAGTGGCAGTAGCGGGCAGGCTTTGCTGCTATCTGGGTCGCCGGAGTCGGACCTGTGGCCACGCTTTTCTGCCGCAAGACCTGCTAGGACCAGCTGGTTCGGCTCCATCGCATCCGTTTACGCTAGACTCTATTAGCTAATTGTTAATAATAAGAACGCATTTTCCTTTGCTATTCTCTTTGTTACCACCAAGACTGCTGCATTTCCATGGATTCCTTTCTTGTGCCGCAACACTCAAGGCACACTAAATGCTCCCATTCTACTTTATGCATAACAACTATACGCACGCGCCTTTGGAAAAAAAACAAATTCGCAATTTAAGATTAAACTCTGCTTTTGCCTGCTTTGTCTTGCGTCTGGCGCCGCTCTTTGATAACATAAAATGCACCGTTATTTTGACTCGTTTTCCAGCTGCTTGTAACAGCAAGATTTTAGTGAGGATACGGAATATGATTTAACTGGAAAGAATAACTTGCTTATTAGCAGCACGGAGAACGATTTAACACCCAAATGTGCACAGACGGTGGTGGAGTAGTCAACCTGAGTGACATTTTCCATCAGCCAATCAAGTAGTCTTTACGCGTCACTGAGAATGCATGAGGGACAAGGTGACAGTCGGGCCAGTAAGGCAGCCGGGTGGACGGACAGCCAGACAGACTTGTAGACAAGTGGGCGATGCTTGGTTCGACAGGATGCCCAGCATTTGGCGTTTGGGATCCCTCCCATACAACGTTGCACTGCTTTGTCCTGAAGAATTTGAGACGGCACGAAGAAAGGCTTTTGCAACACTAAGTGGGCATCACTGTGTAGCATACCTCGTCTTTCGGTCTGAGCCGTCGGTGGCTGAAAGGCAAGAAACAGTGTCAGTTTGGGTCGGTAGATAGTACACTTTGCATTAGACAGCGGACTAGCCAAATTTCAGGTCATTTGTACCGTGCCGTCAGAGGAGTGTGCGAGATTTTGGCGAGGTTAGCATGACTTAGAAGTTGGGAGTGCACCACTTAAATTACGATCCATTGCTGGCGTAGGAATGCCAATTATTGTTACTGACTGCCATGCCATCAGAGGCTTCTGCACTTCGCAGAGGTATTAACAGGTAGTTTCCTTGCCCTTCTCTTTCCAAATGAACTAGAACGAGAGCACAGAACTGTTTTCCCGGTTATGTAGACGGAAGTAGATTTGTCTGGCATAACTGCTGAAGGAATCGAATTGCAGAAGCTCATCACGAGTGCCGTTTAATCCCCATTGTACCATCAATTCTGTTCCACTATGAACTCGTATGCACAAACGAATGTGCTTTGTGTTAAGTGTTAATAATTCCAAGGTGCTTTATCCCTAAAACAACTCAACTTATAAATCACACATTCTTCCCAAAAAGTCGTTATGATTTGCTTTGCAATTTTGTGTGTCTACAGCCCAAACTGCAATGAAATGCGACCAGTTCTGCGCCTGTCCAACTCGTCCTCTGCTCCAACGCACCTGGGCCATTTGGTTGATTGTGCGAAATCCCTCCGTTAAATGGCAACAGTAATTTGTGAACCAAGCGCAAACAACTTTGCTGAAAGGTTCGGCCTTCAGCGACGAGAAATCCCACAAGTAGAAGTGGTCAACTTTGAATTCCGCTTTATCTTTCCAACAGTTGTTAAAGCTGGATGAGGAAAGCTATTCACGCAAATTGCTTAAATCCTGCACGGCGGTGGTTATTCGCGGCTAAGACGTGGCAGCGACAGCAGCATTAACACGCCCTAGCCTTAGTGAGTCGTGCACTCCTCGTGTGGACTTTCTTCTCTATTCACAAACAGGCACAAACCAGTCGCGAATTCGCGGCGCTATCAGCAGGCGAGGTGATAGCATATTGTGCCTCCTTCCCACAAAAACCGAAGTCAAAAAAAAACGCAAAACTGGAGTCGCCATAGCCTTTTGAATGCCTACATAACATTTGATTACTTTGTTCATGACAAATGGAACATGTTAGCACAGGAGAAGGAATACCTCAGAAATACTCACCGTTCAGAATGTCTGTCCAACTTTAGACTCAAAACAGCGATATTTTTGCAGACATATGCCGTGCGCGACAAGACAGCAGTAGAGAAGCGCCGCGTGAAGAGGACTTGACGTCTTGCCAAGTCACACGGCTTGATATCCCTGATCCCTTTTCACGACTAGTGATGTCAAAGTAGGCTCAAGTTAGCTTGAGCTCGCTACCGATAAAACTCCATGAAGGATCGTGTGGTAGTGCAATTTGACTGCGATGGAAACGATGTAGCATATGTAGAGTAATCTTACAAATTCGACAGAGGCATTGGCTTTCATGACTGATCACCTCCTAAGGCAACGACGTGCCAACGGTTTTACCTGCTCTCCATGTGGTAAGGCAGCCCATGTCTTCATAATGGCCTATGGGGCACATCGATGACAACGGACCACCGAAAAGAAGTCCCACCTTTGTTGAATGGAAGGCGAAAAGTGCGATGCCTAACGACGACAAGTGACGGACTAAAATGCTTCCAGCCAATTGTTGATTGCAGTCAAATTTTTCAATTTAAGTGCTATTCGCAGGATTGCCTAAAGATTTAACGTGGTCATCTCCTTCCTGCCCATTCATTTATTCAAAAAGATGTGCCTCCCAGTGCCCATCTGCGTTGTTTGTCGGAGAACCCCGTAGGTTCGACAAAAGACATTTTGCCACCAGATCAAGTTAAGGACCGCTGTTGAGGCGTATGGTGTTTCACAATGCATTAGATCGTTCAACAAATGTACGCTGAGTTTAAAATTTTGGTTCTTTAGTCATCGCATGTGTGCGTGTGTGTATGTGTCCAATGTTTGACACATGTATGCACACATGTTTGACTACTTTAGTCATCTCGATAATGGCATGAGCCCACGTACAGCACAGCACTGACGACCGTGAAATTAAAATCCTCCGCCTATTACAAGACGCGCATTCTTACTTCTGTCCTGTTCGCGCTAGACTGGATGTCACTGAGTTGATCTGGATTTGAATCGTTTCAATTCACCGAGGATGGACTGGTTGTTGCTGGCCTTGGGAGCATTGACCACTCCCTCGGTGCCACGAGCATGGCTACCAGAGGTCCCTTTTACTCCGAAAATACCTTTTACGTGTTATCAGGCAAGTTATGAGTGGATGTTAAAATGTTTCTCTGTTGCCGTGGAAAACACTGCTTTAACACAAGACATAACGCTGTCTACCCTCCAAACTCGCCATACAACACATGCTTCTTTGACTCTTGCATAAAGTGTGGAAGGTAACCGGCGGGACAAAGTCCTTTTTAGCCCTCTGGAATGGCAACTGGTGACGGCTTTGGGAAATGAAAAATGCAGCATACGTAGTGGGAACGCTGACATCAATTTAGCGTCAATGCGGCAGTAAGTGAACCAGTGAAGACCCATGCGATAAGGGTAGTGTGGATTTGCGGATGTCGAACCGATCAAGAAGATAGACTGCAAGTAAAGCATCTGTACACCAGTAAAAGTTGTCATGGATACAAGAATGGTTATGTGCTAAAACGGTCAAGCCCTCCACTGTTTACGTGCGCCATGCGCGATGGGCGTAGGGTTGTTGACTTTCGATTAACTGTCATGATTTACATGTGTCCACATTGCATTTTGCATCAACTCGGAATAGTCAGCTTCAGCATACACCGGAGTATAGTTTTTTGCCGTCATTGTCGTTTCCTGTTGCCAAATCCAGCTGTCCATTGCTTGCTTTTGCTTCAATTCACCTCCTCACCCGCAGAAGATAGTGCACGAAAGGCGAATTAATAAATCTACCAATTTCTGGGTCCATCAATCATAACCAAGCATGATCTACTCTTAAACGCCTGGACCGACTCATGGTTCTGCTTCATCCACTAAACTGGGCTTGACAGCCCAGTTCATGGAACTAGGACAATTCATGCATTGTGCCTGAAAATCCAACTCTGCAAATACCTGTGATTTACTCCTTGCGGAGGCAATGCATTACAAACTTTATGGTGAGAATGCAACCAACCTCTGGTAGCTCCCTTAGCTGTTGGCGTGGAACGCCGTATTCACCGTCTTATATAGACGCATTAGCTGCAGCACCATTGGCCAGTTGCGAACAAACCTCTCAGCAGTTGACGCAATGACAGTGGAGAAGTGACAAGCGAAGCGCAATCCCACCCTGCAGAAGCGAGAGGCATTGCGATTCTTGTTGATGAAGGCAACGCGTTTACTAACAACTTCATTCAAGGTATCAATGGTGTGCTACTTCGAGAGTCACAGACAGTGCATTTCACAGCCTTCACCGATGCTTCAATCCACGTTAAAATACTACTGCCGTGGCATGTTTAAGGGTTGATTGTGCGCCGAAGCGCCTTGCGTTCTTTCCCTGCCAGCTGTCCTCGGATTTGCCCTGACCTATGCTAGCCTTGCTTAAAATGCAAATTTCAATTGCATTTCAATATGCATGCGCCACTTCGTGAACTATTGTAAAATCCACTCATTTCTCTACTTCCCTCTGTGATCACCGAAGATTTCCTGGAGACACGCTGCGAATGCTATCACTTATAGCAGCTCCCTTTCCTCTGTTCACCAGTATTTGCTCCTGTGGTAGTGCTCATCAATTGCAACAAAATTGAATAGGAAAATTAAGATGATCAGCTTTGAGGAAAGTTGGCACCGACACATCTCGCAAGCTGCAGTTGGACCCGGCGATAGTCGGGCCACGTCAATTTTTCCACCACCAAGCATAATGTAGCCAAGGTCCTACGCGATGTGCTTTGTAATAGCAAAAAACCAATTTTCGGTAGTGACATTCTGCATCTCCACTGGCTGTGTCAACGGTTTTACCCATGATTTTATTAATATCATTGGTTGTGCGTCCCTACCACATCCACGAATTCCCTTTTTCACAGCACCAGCAACTTCTCCAACGCATGCGCTTTCACACCGCAGGATTTGGACATTTGAACATGCGAACATGTTGACAAATGGCTGCCTGAGTTTGTGCTTTTCTTGAAGTAGCCTGAGTGAGTGGATTTGATTAGTTTTGTTTGTCAGCACCAAGACGCTTTCGGAGTGTCTTTTCGCCATTCCACGCCCTCCTTACCCTCAACAAGGCAACTAATTCCCTCTCAGAATCGTCAGATGTGTTTTCCGTGGGCACTGGTGAGAATCCCGTCACGACAGGTGCCAAAACAATCTTCACATTCGCGTTCCTCACCTACAAGACTATGTCCACCTTTCGTGCTTACCTTCAACACCGCCTCGAGCCACGCCCGCCACCCATGCCTTACTGCCACCCGCACAAGCATTCAGGAGGACTAATCCTTCATCTGTCATGCAGGTTCTTGTGCACACAAAGTCCCTGCTTTTCAAGGGTATGGCTGCCGACACGCGTCCTCAGCTGCACTTTGATAGCCTCAAATATATAAACTGCAAATTGGCAACTTCGCTTTATCTTTCGAACAGACAATGGAACTTAACAAAAGAAGCGCTGATGCGGTCTGCATGCACATTGAACATTGGTGGCTATTTGCGTTTATTGAGTGCTCAGTAACTTCTTCCAGAATTAAATGCCGCTCTACTCTCAGTGAGTCCTTCACCCCTTCTCTTGCGCAATTTCTCATCCATTCACAAACAATCATAAACCGGCCGTAAGATGGTCGTGTTGTCAGCAGAGGAGATGATGACATGACGTGACTGTATCTGGTAAAAGTCGAAACTGCAATGGACACACAAATGGGGTCCGTGTGGTTTACGATTGGGCAAAACACACGGACTTATCTAATTTTGAAGAAAAGTGGGATAGCGGGAGCACAGGAGAAAGAGAATCTCAATAATGCACACTGCTCAGAGGGAACCCGTACAAAATTGGCTTAACGGCGGTTTGCGCCGGAATGCGACACTGTTGGTGAAATAAGCACCACCGCATCAGGGTCCTGTTCTCTCAGCATGCACCGCTCTACCCTAAGTGGGTAGATCACATCTACTTTGGCGGAGTCTTTTTTCAAAGGACAATCATAAATCGGTTCTAAAGTGGTCATGCTATTTGCCCGTCAACTGATTAAATGCCGTGACTGTGCCTTTCATAAAGGCTGAAAACTAAATGGAGGAAAAAGTGCTTGTGTGCGTGTTGTTTTGCGAATGCTTAAAACACCTAATCACCGGATTGCTTCAAAACGGGAGAAAGCGTGGGCGCAGGCACACGGTCCACGACACCTCCCATCATTGTGCTCAGAATGGTGATGCGCAGGAGGATATGTTGCGAGTACGACATGACAGAAGAAGGGATGCGTTGCACTAAAGGAAGACTTGCCATCCTACCCAACTGCACAGTTCTTATGGCCTTCGATCGGCTGTCATGACTTGTGATGTCAAGGTAGGATTCAATTAGCTTGAGGTCGTCAGGTTATTTTAGGCTGTCACAAATGAATCGCTGTAAAAGTAACGCCGTGATAGTTGTTGCAGTCTGACCGCGACCAAGGCAATGAAGCACATTACAACAATGCTAAATGCATAGCCCCATCGGTTCGTGAGACTAGTCGCCTCTCAATGCTAACGCCTCCTCTCTGTCTCCATAACCTCTGCGCTTACCCATACGCCATGAGACCACCTTTCTTTCAGGTAGAGTGCCAGCCCTTCCTCTCACACTAACTTTGAGTTGCATCGATGACAAATTGTCCACACGAAAAAGAGAACTGCGGGGGCCGGGGGGGAAGGACATTTGAAAGACTTGACCGCTTATGGCAAGCATTTAGTAGCGATGGTGTTCCCTGCCGTAGCCAACATTTTGGCATCTTGTAGGACTGTCGACAAGTATACCTCAACCACTTCTTTCCTGTCTATTCACTTATTCACAATACATGCGCCATTTGACTGGAAAGCTTTTCGGTCCATTAAGTGGTGCGTCAAGTTGCCAAAACATTTCAAGCAGTAACTCCTGTGATCTACGGATGATGATGATGATGATGATGATGATGATGCTTCATTGGATTAGGTGGACGACTATTGTTGGAATGCATGGTTTGTTGAGGAGACACTGAACAGTCCAACAGGCGTACGCTGAGTTGGAGGTTTGGTTTTTCCAGTCATCATGGGTGTGCGGTGTCTCATTAATCATTCGCATGATGTGGCTTTGCATAACACACTTGTTTGTTTGCTATAGTCATCTTGGTGTTGACATGAATCCACGCACAGCGAAGTGTCAGCATCTGCGAAACTGGAGACAATCATTCATTTTAAGGCATGCATCCATTATTTTATTTGTGCTGATGCGGATTGGGTTTGTTTTTCCTTTATCTGGGTCTGGTGGATCAACGGCTTTGCGAGTTTCGACTGCTCCCACAGTGCCACGAGCAGGTCCATTAAAAGTGCCCTTTTCTCACAAAATGGCAGATAGCTCTGCCAAGTATTTTAATAGTGGCCATTGAGCTCTTCCTCAATGGTCCTTAGGAGCATCGGTTTGGGACTAGAAATACTCTCGTCTCTTACTCCAACCCCCAGGCTTTGAGGCGTACAAATATGTGCAGAGTTGCCAGCTGGACAAACCAATGCTGACCTCTCTCGAATCAGTGAAGGTGACGGCTTCTGGCGTAGCAGAATTCGGCGCGCCTAGTAAGTACGATGATGGTCATTTGATGTCAATGTGCCTGTAAATAGATCAACGGGGACTAATGATTCGTACGTGTCAACTGCAGTCTGTCTTAGATGATGGTACACCAGGCCTTGCATCCTGACTAGAAGAGTCAAGACACCTAGAATTTCAAACACGTGAGTAATAAATAGCAGTGAAAGGCGAGTTCAAAATTTGCCGGTGGAGAGATTTTAAGAAGACACGCGCAAATGAGGAGCGCTGTCTTTCGAAATGCTCCATTTTGAACGAGTTCCAACGCTGATATTTGATAAACAAAAAGGACTTTTTGTATTCAACCACTTGATTGTGCATTAAGATTGGGCGGCTCTGTCGTTAGGATTGGGTTTTTGGCATCGAAGCGTAAGTGAGTTTGTTGTTCTTTTGCCCCCTTTTGTTTTATACTACTGATTTTGAGTAACCTGTCACAGAACACTGCTAATTGTACTCACTGAATCAGTACGACAAAAATGGAGTGAATATCGTAGTAAAGTAGACCTTGCCTCAGGTCCATTCTGCATTCCTTACGTCAGATCTGATTGGAATGGTGCGTGGGTGTGACGACACCCCGCCGCAGCAGGTATTGGACAGCCACAGACACAAACCTTCCCCGGCGATAGCTGCTTGTAAATCGTTTCAAATCAAGCTAAGCAAAGTGGGAAGAAGTTGAAGAAGTTTTTGCATTTAGACAGCTAATTAGCACACGACTGCCACCTTGCCGTCATTGGTTAAGGAAGGCACAAACTGTCACAGAAGTAGGTAAACAACTGTAGGCGCCAGTATATTGGAACCGAAGCTGAACTTGACCGATCGTGCCGACCACTACCGCGTCCTCCAATCATGCGCTCGCTAATGTCCCTCGCATTGAACAGGGTTGAATTGCAGAGCACATTGATTGATGCAGCGCCTTAGGGAGGTCTTGGCTTTCGAAGCTTGAACAGCAAATGTTGTGCTTGCATGGATTTGTTGTTTGGCAGCAGAAAATGCCCAACATCCTTACTTACCTACTTACTTACTTACCTTACTTACTTACTTACTTACTTACTTACTTACTTACTTACTTACTTACTTACTTACTTACTTACTTACTTACTTACTTACTTACTTACTTACTTACTTACTTCTACTTACTTACTTACTTACTTACTTGCTTACCTACTTACTTACTTACTTACTTACTTACTTACTTTCACTTACTTACTTACTTACTTACTTACTTACTTACTTACTTACTTACTTACTTACTTACTTACTTACTTACTTACTTACTTACTTACTTACTTACTTACTTACTTACTTACTTACTTACTTACTTACTTACTTACTTACTTACTTCTTAGCTGTTTACCAAATGGAGACTAAAGCACGCCTGATTCACAACACAGAGGCGATTTTGGCGTTTGGGTAATTTTAACTCCTTTTGAATCATCGTTGCTACCAACGCGTCTTGAGGGATTCATGCTTCCATTTGAGGCAGACAAACATGCTTAAGAAGAAATGGAGCAAAACCAAAACAATCTCCCAAACTCCTTTAACATACCGCTCCAAAAGAGCACACAAGCACGCTGAACTATTTCTCATTACCACCAGTTACCCAATGCAGCCAGTGTCGCTTTCGATGGTAGCGTGGAAAGGGTATTCCATGGCTTCATTCATTGCTCTGACGGGGCGGTGACAGATTTACCGGATGTCATATCTGCAAGTCATAAATAAAGAAAGTCAGTCTCTGGGCTAGCAGTTGAGGCCGAGCATAGAGGCACCCAGGGAACAGCATGGATCCTTGCTTTAATGTAAGCGATAGCACTACACTATGCGTGCACCCAGTTCACCATCAAGACCGCCACAATCTAAGTGTCTTCTGACTTGAGCAGATTCGTATGCAACTCTGCCACCTGTGACAACTCGCATTGCCTCCGTAAAGCCTACCATGGAGGCCATTGCCTGTCTCCGTCTTATTCGACCACTTGCACTCAGCCGTAAATATGCGACCGGCCATGAGTTTGGTGGACTAGCATGCCAACTGGGATGTGCGGAGGATACATCACGCTACGTTGTGGAATGCATGCAGTCAATAAGTTCGACGCATCCTTGTTCATTGTGCTAAACTGCTCATAACTCCACTGGATGGAGCAAAATTGGTGCATACTCGCCCATTTCGAATGAAAGTTAAAACACCTTGAAATCCATCACAAGGAGGTCCTGAGTAAACTCTTTTCTGACCAGTCCTTCCAGCTTTTCTGTGGTGAAACGCAAAGGCAAATGCTTTACATTTGCGCATAATGCCTTGAATCGCATTGCATTCGCAGGCAGAAAGTGGGAAGACAGCCACATTTCGCCTCGTCGTGTAAGAACTAGAGACCGGAAGAAAGAAGATCAATAGCATTTAGTTTGGCCACACGTGGATAATGAAACGAGAGCGGTGATGGAGCCTTCAGAATCGCACCCTTGCGTGCATTCTGTGTCCACTTGACTCATGAGGCAAGGGTTGTGCAGATATGCGAATACCGGAACAATCAAAGGGCAAAGAATGCATTTGAAAGCATCTTTGCATTGCTGAAAGGTGTCAAGGGTGGGGATGGGGACGGACTAAAGCCGTCTAAACCTCGGCACAAAGCCGTTCAATTATCAACGAACGACCATAAGATCGTGCGCTTCACAGTCCCACTACAGCTAATTCTACCTGCAAGGCACACACTTTGCCGTCGTGCTTGCACCTATTTGCTTCTTAGAATTTTGAGTCTGCGCCTTCGTTGAAGAGAAACTGTGCGGGATTTCACGCCCGCCTATCGTCCACTCATTGCTGGGACACAAGGTCAGTCCCACACTCTTTCTTTCCGAGGCGGAATGCAACACATCCTCTGAATTCTCACATGTACTCGCAGTGGCCCCGTGGCACGCCAACACGGAGCGTTGACCCACCACGTTCGTTTCCAGCACGCTCTACGCTTGCAATGCAAATCAGAGGAGTTCATGTTCACTAAACTAGCAAGCAGCATCTCAAAGAGCATGTCCCATCCAGCAGACGGAAGTGGGACGAAGGGCATGCTTCTGTATGGAAGCACAGGCTGTGGAGACTCACTCGACGGCGACCACCCCTAACAATCCAACGCCATTCCAACCACGCACATGCATGCACTCACCGTGAGATTTTGCAAACACCTGTTCGCCTATTATATTTGCTGAGAGAGCTGTGCGCTCGACTTTATTACAGAAAAGGCAGACGAATGAGTGCGGAAGGAAGCGATTAAGCATTGGGAGGAGAAATGCCGACTAATAAGAAGAAGGGCGGTGACCTCCTTTACCTTGTGCCCCAACATTTCTCAACCCTATTTTTGGAAAGGGATATCGTAAGTCACCTCAACCGAGTGCTACTTGCAAGTGGCTGCGATGTTCGGTGTATAAAAGCAAGGTAGGGCTTAATACAAACCAACATGGCGAATATCGAATGGAAAGTAACAGTTGATCCAGTTTGGCGATGGCTGCGCCTTAGAAACTTGCGCCGTAACGGTGGTGGATTTGTGCTCCTTGAAGAGTGGAGAGGAGCCTTGGCTTGAAAACGCATTGGTGAGTGACAGTTGGAATGAAAATCTGCACGCTGTGAAGCTCTTACAATCCTTCCCTCAAGGTTGCTCCAAGGAATCTACTCATACTGCAGCGACATGCAGAACAAGGGCTGCTTGATTCTGGCACCGTCTGCAATGGAAGAAACCACCAAAACTGAACCACTTAAGCATAACTAATCTAGGCGACTGTTTCAAATTCCCTGACTGCATCCCCATCTGTGGAGAACAGGTGCCCACTGATCTGGCAGCAACTTCCACAGGCCTGGATCGGCTGCTCGGCTGTTCGGCTGCTCAGAACCCAGACGACTCCATATTTTCGCGATTGAAGGTACAAGTGTCATGAGAGAAGGCAGACGAATTTTAACCAAACAGATCTAACATGGACAAGGATGTTTATGCTACACAAATCAGCCACTCTGGTCGTAGTGTAGCTGCAGTTCCCGTCACTGCCTAAAAGAGCCTAATTTAGCCATTCATTGTATGTTAAGCGTTTCAATGATGACCTCGTCGATCCGGTCTGGAAGGGTTGTATCGCAGCATTCGCATGAATTCACTAAACCTCTTACGTTCCAATAAGTGGGCATTCACACCAGCTGCACGCCACCGACTTTCTTGAGTCGTGTGTTCTAAAACCCAGTTTTACACCTTTGAAACTGAGCAAAAGACGCGCAGTGCTTTTACTTTAAAAGTAGCCACTTCGACGCGGTCCATGCTTACGCCCTTCGACAGGGAGAGAGCGTCAAGTCATGTCTCACCTCGTAGGCCATGCTTAGGCTAATGTTACCCTGGGAACGATGATACTTTTCATTCTCACTAACGGGTGGCTGCAAGTGAGGCGCTCGATTCGCAGAATCCATCATGCAAGTGTAGGTTTACTGTATCTGACACCAGTTACCTGACAGGCGACTTCCAGTCCCTTTGCCACATTTCTGCAGTGATCCCAAATGACACGACTTACTCAGCCAAGTCAGTTGTCAATGACTGGAGGAAATGTTTGGTCCCACTTGTCCCAACTTTATTGTGGCTTCTCAACTGTCAACTGCTCCTGCCTACAACTCCACTTGGGAGGGCGGGCAACCTGGGTTTCAGAGAGTGCTGCCGAAGAAACTGAGTAACAGGCAGTAAATATTTCTGCTTGGTCTCTCGAAATTACAGGCTATTCGTAGGCGCAGGATATTCAAGCAAACTTTACAGCTCAGCTCATTTTGGCATAGTCGATGCCAACATCGTTGAATGATCCTACACGCAAATCACGTGCTGCATTCAATGCATCCAGCCAGCAGTGAGAATGCCACCACTTCACGTCCACATCCAAGAGGAAGTGCAAACATAACGAATTCCATGCACGCACAAATTGGCTTTTGTGTGACTTTCGTGTGACTACTTGACCATGCGCAAGATTTTCATGGACCTTCCAGAATTTCCTTAGCTTGTAGTTGTGGTTATGTTTGATGGCTTTGAAATTCCTCTTTGCGGTCACAGCTAAGTAGATGTGTCTGACGTCTCTGCTGACGGAAAGGGGAGACCTGAGTCCAAAGAAACCCAGA
This sequence comes from Taenia crassiceps, assembly GCA_023375655.1. Classification (NCBI taxonomy): domain Eukaryota; kingdom Metazoa; phylum Platyhelminthes; class Cestoda; order Cyclophyllidea; family Taeniidae; genus Taenia; species Taenia crassiceps. The sequence continues at coordinate 6,648,451 of JAKROA010000005.1, read as the reverse complement.
GCCAATGAAGTGGGAAATCGGGATATCCTCACAAGCGAATGACCTGCAGAAACGAAAGCGAACAATCCGGACCCAAGTTGCGATTGGGTCGCAAGGTATGCTCTAATCTTTTCACCAGTGCCCTATTTCACACCTTTCCACGTTGGCTGATTCCGATTCTGCAAAATTTTGTTGTGATGAGACAGTGCTGGACACAGTTCCAAATAAAGTAAGGTCTTGTCCCACCTCCTTCTTCCTGCTGCATGTAGGCCGGGCTCAATTGGCTCAGATATTCTCCGGTTGGTTTTGGCGACATTCGTTCAACTTCTCCACTGATTCTGCAGCGGCCACGTTATTTGTCAACGGTGTGACCCCCCTGGAACCTTACTAGATCGTTCCGATTGTTGCAGAGGCGGACAGGCTTTAATTGGCAGATAAGAGAGCAGTGGTAGCAGGCAAGATGGCGTAGCTGCGTGTCACCAGGGAGTGGAATAAACCTGCATAGCTATTGTCCACAAATGCTCGAAAATAGTTTGTTGATAATTTATTAGGCCTCAATTCCGCGCTTCACTGATTCGCATTCGAATTCTGCAAAGGCGCCTCCTCCACTTACTGCTGACACACTGAAGCAGCAGTTGGCTTTGCATCAACAAAGACATCAAAATTGGGCCATCAACTCGAGTTGTTTGCTGGTCAGGTTCCCACATTCAAGCCGCCCTTTAACGTGTTGCATCCATCATTGTGTTCTGCAGTTGGAGTTTGTGAGGGAAAAACAGAAGCATATCGGTGACTGTGTAGTTGAAGGAAGAGGTGGTGGTCGCCACGCCTCGTGAGGGCAGCTGCCTTCCTGCTTCACCGTAGCCTCGCGAAGAGTCTCACTTACTGATAAAATTGGGCAATATTCGTCGTTCCTGCCCACCAACGCAGGCAATGGGAACAAGAGACAGGCCAATTGGACTCTGCTGTGCTGGGTCCTCATCATTCTTTCAGCCTTCCTTTCTCTGCTATCTTCTTTTGCCCTGCTAAGATTCACATGCTGAAATGTGTGATTACTGGCAGAATTGCAGTGGATCTGACGTCCGCATAAGAAAAGCGCGCCCACTCCACTGATCCGCTCTAAATTCATGCACGTGTTCCACCAACCGAGCCACAAACGCAAGTGGCTTTTGGTTCCACGGAACACCATACAGCAATACGAGACGCCATGAGACAGATGCCAGCCGTCAACCTGCACACGATGATTGTGAGGAACGGGATCACATCCCTCAACTGCCCGATGTGCTCATTCACGCATTCCCCACCTCCTCGTCTTTTTACTGCCACCACGCGGCTCATCATCAACACTGCCCTTCAGCTGCATTTCCAATGCGCATTCAACCTCTTTCTCACCCTCTGCTTCTTCTTCCCTTCCCTTTACCTACTTCACTGGCATGCAACTTTCCAGCATTGTCTTCACCGGTAACTAAGTCACATCGACTTGCCAGAGGAGAACTATGCCTATCCACCTCAAATGCGCCGTTATGTAAAGTTTACCTGCCTTCCAACTACCGCAAATGCTATTCTTTGAGTTGCACAGCTGCATTTCCTTGTCTCTACCCAAAAGCTAAATTTTCATAACTTTCCCTCGGCAAGTGGCGACCTTTAGCAGTGAGCTACCAGGTTCCTGCAGCCATTTGTAGTCCGCTTTGCAACTCCTTCACCCCAATTTTCCCCACGCCTCCTGATATGCTTCAACTGAAGCATTGGTGATGGTGCGATCAAGATCGTTGCGTAATTTGGCTAAAAAACCCAAACAGTGTTAAACTAAGTATGTCCTTCGTCGTAGCTGCAGTAGACGCAGTGCATTAGAGCTGCGCATTTCAATGCTGAGAAAAAAGCTAAGGGTATTCCTTCTACGCTGATGCTCAATCGCCGCCACCTGCAAAGTCTACGTCCTATGTCTTCCTAAAAGGCACATCCAGTGCTTTGCGTCTCCTCTAAACAACACAACAGCGCGAGTTAACTATGACCGACTAACCTGCCAGTCGTAGTAGCGAGGAGTACAATCAAACGCTGCAGTAGGGAGGAGGCAGCTACCATCATTGACCAATCGCACAACACACTTAAGCAGTGTCAGAGCACTCAACTCGAAATAACTCCAAATTGCCGCCTTGACGTCTTTCGGAAGGCTTACGTTGAGAATAAATGCATCTCCAATACCCAGTACTTCCCTCCAGTCGCCATTTAGCACAAAAAAATGGAAACCTTTAAACATGAATGCGATCTCATAGTAACTCGCAGAGTTAAGCAAACATTTCCAATGTTAGTCACAAATTCCTGCAAAATCTGGCTGCAGCAAACTTATAATTCCAAGCATGAAAACACCAGCAGAGTCAAGTTATACGCAATTCTCAATGAAGGCGAGACAGTGAACTCGCCGAGACGAAGGGGAGAAAGAAAAAAATGGTTGCCAGAAAGGACGGCCCCGAGAAGTCTGGAAGGAATGACAACACTTTATCCGTCGTAGATGTCTCCTCATAATCCTCCTCTGTTATGGTGCAGCTGCTATTCGCTGAGGGAGTGCTGAGAGTGTTAGTCTCCTCGAGGTGAATGCACAGCTGCGAAGTGTCCTTCGTGCAGACATTGCGCATGATGAAATCAAACAGTTTGACTAACTGCGAAGCTGATGGTCGACTACTTGGCTCCACTGCCATACCACTGCACTTACAAATGCGTCAATTAGGTCAAATCAATGTCGAATAAGCCTCTAGACAGATTAACAGGGCATGAATCCTCACCGGTCAAAGAGACTCTGTAGAAATGGTGGACACGAATGGATCCTCGTGGAGTGGGGGTTCACATCTAGGTCCAGTCGTCGTGTCACCAGTTCCCAAATTGAAACTGCCATACTGTAAATATCCACTGCCTTCGAATAACAGGTGTAAAACTCCTCTTTGCGACCTTAATTTTGGAAAAAAAACAAGGCATCTGCACCCAAACACTCCCAGGAGAGTGGTGAGTTAAACACAAATAAATGCGATTCTAAGGAATGCACCCTTGGCAGACACGATAACACTTCCTTGCCTTTGACGGTGACAAAAAAGCCTAATTTGGGGGAGGAAATTTATTACCTGTATCGAAACTACGGAACACAATTCTACACCTGGAATCGAGTTGGGCATCCAAGCAGTGAATGCATTCAGGCTCGTCCTCATCAAAAGGGCCTCACCAATTAATTCCATGTTTCAAATGACACTACTTTCTTGTGCTGAGAAACGCTGCGTCCACCCATCTCTGACATTAAGGACAGTAAAGAAAGAAAGCCTAGTGTTTGCATAAATGCTACGTTGACAGAAAGGAGTGGCAATGCAAAACTGTAGCTTTAAGCTAGTAACGTTATTTCTGCTCATCCTGTACTTCAGGGTAAGAGACACATCAAGACTTACGTTGCTCCACCTCCGGCGCCATGTATAGAAGCGAGCCCTGATTGACTGACTGCAGTTCCTCCTTGCCCGCCCCAAAAACCTTTGAGCTGCCAAAGTCGCTTATTTTGAGAGTGGTGCATGCGTCAAAGAGCAGCATATTAGCGGGCTTTAAGTCCCGATGAATGATTGGCTCAGCGCGCGAGTGAAGGTAATCCAACCCATCCGCCAGATGCAGAGCCCAGAGCATTACGTGCCAAAAACTGTACCCAACCCCCGAATAAATGACTGAAGGTAGGGCCATCGAGTCAGTTCCAACAGAAAGGGGCATGCTTACGTTCATCCAGGGAGGCGTCCATCGCCCGCTCAATCACTACATAGTGAACGTCAGCCATTCGTGTGTTTGGACCAGCGCCGATGAACTTGACGATGTTTGGGTGATTGCAGGCAGCAAGTGTGCAGACCTCACGGTAGTTGTGTATGCGTTCCACAATCGTATTCATGAATCTAAAATCCTTCTTCACAACACTTTTGCGCCGATAGGTGCCAAACGAAACGACGCCATAACCTCCACCTGATATGCCCTTAAGCAGGAGAAGGAGCTCACCTTATGCTTATTCTACGATTTAACATCCTCAACTAAGACAAAACAATCCATCCTTTAAACAAGACCTACCCACTTCTCTATCTGGATGTCACTTTCAGGGACATTGGGCACCAACTTCACTCTTTCTGCATAGGCTCTCAACTCTTCCTCCTTCCTGAAACAAAAAGGAAACAAATTAACACAACCAAGAAGAGCAAAGCAACGATGAAGAAAGCCTAAATCATACCGATTGTTAAAGAACTAGTCGAATGTGTAGATACCATCGCCCTACACCTTACTGCAAGGCAAACCCACCCATATTTCAGGCAAAATAAACAAGTATCAAAGTCACAAAATGCAATGCGGTCTTTGCGTGACAGAACTCCAATGCATTACACAAACGACCAGAAAATAGACCACGAATTTCCATAATAGAACAACAAAAGCATGCCAGCACCCAGTGCGAAATAAGGCAACTTTGGATCACGCAACCAACTTGCCAAACCTCCTAGCATTTACAAAATCACCACTTTTAACTCCAAACGCAAAACCCACATACGGGCCTTAATGATGCGCTGCAGATACGCATGAGGTTATAAATTCAGCCCAATCACGACAAACGCAACCACAGGTAACCATCAATTAAGATCGTGATCAAATTTGTCAAAAATACACAATATAAGGACTCCCAAAGAGCCTACAGTCGTCCGAGGCTGTTTCTGCTGCAAAGCATCCACCGCCACTTCGAAAGAACCAACTACAAATCGTAACGTCGGCGAGATCCCTGTGAATTTAAACAAGGCAATTTGTGTAGGCGCTCTCAAATCACTAAGTAAAGACAAAACAATAGGCAAAATGTTCCATCCAGGATCTGTTTTTCATAGTATACCCTGCGTGGAAAAGCGAGTAATGTTGGTGCGTTGGAGCCCAAAGCAAGAAAAGTGGAAATCATCTAGCCTTATTCATTATAACCGCGTGACGCAGGTAAAACTGGAATTAGATGACTTTTTTTTGCGCATAATATGCACCTGTGATGTCACATGTGTGCACGTAGAAGGCTGTTTGTGCCTTTCATTCTGCGAATCACGCGCAATTTTGAGGCAACTGTTCGGAAATGAGAATTGGCAAATAAGCTTTTTGGATCTTGAGAATGTTGGCCTTGTAGGTATTGCAAAAAGTCCAGGAATCGTACAAACTGATGCGCTGCCTAAGGCTTAACTGTGAAAGCTAATCCATTGGTTATTTCACAGTTAACGCGAACATACTGACCATTGTCCCCAGTGCTGAAAGGATCCTTGTCCTGCCTGCACAGAGTCATCGTTTCCGCTAATGCTCCTGTGAAAGAAGCTACATATTCCAAAGGCGGTTCCGCACCGACATGTTTGGAAGGTCTACGAAAGTCAAGTTACTTCTCACCCGGACTACTGCAAAACCACGCAGTCTCACCTTCGTCAGCAAACTCAACATTCTCCTACTTCTACAACTCATAGAGCAAATCCTGCAATGGCATTAACTGCAAACTTTGCTAGTCAATTGGACCACAGGTGAATTTGATCAGCCCATAGCTCTCCCATTCCCGTCCACTTCTGTCAGTACACAATGTTGCGGTGATCTCTTGTCACAGCGGCGTGATTCGACGCTTTCCAATTCTGTGCCGGGATTTCTCCTTTGGCGGGAGGGAATGAGATTGTTCCAGTGCAACTAAGTGGTGCCCACAGAACTAAAATGCATGATCCGCGAGGACAATCACTGTGACGCTCACACGAGAAGGAAGTACCCTCACAACAAGGATGCACAGCATAGGAGAGGAGAGAATTGCCACTGGCATAATCGAACACTGAGAATTAAGAAATGTGTGCTGATCGCAGCCCATTGAGCACGTCATTGTGTTCCTGCTCGCACACACGACGTAGGCGGGGACGCTTTTGAATTTCCTGGAACCGCATAGGAAAGTATTCAACACCTGACTGAATGCTATAAAGGCCGAATTTACTGCATTCGCGAAGTATGATCGCTACTTAAAAGGTAGCAGCTTGAAGCAACAGTCTGCCCTTCTCCTGTTTTGGTAGTCATCGTAAAGGGCCTCACAAAGGCACTCTAGTTGAATGCTTGCGCAATCGCCCACTTGGAACCAAATTTTTTGGCCATAGTCACAGGTATTCAGTCTACTAACTAACCATGGCTGCCAATGTCAGTGCAGCCATGCAGCGCAATGTTTGTCTCCTAAGTTCTGTAGTGGAACGACCAGTTATTCTGCTGCCTCACCCAGGTACTTCATGCTAGAGCCAGCAGCACCAATAAGGAGGGTGACGACAGCCTGGAGGGACATTCAAGCTTATCAGTTTAGCCAACAGACAAGAGAACACTGCCTCCCACGGGCCATTCAATTGACACCCCAACACCTTTGCATTTGTGCCACCCACACGTCAACGTCGATCAGACACCACCGCTCACGTCAGTGCTCACCTACGGACATGTCTGCATCCAAGTCTGTATTGTTCGCCATTGCCTTTGAGTGTGCAACGGCTAGTTAGTGAGAAACACGAAGTTGTGGCACTTTCTAGTTAAAAGCAAGGATTCTGTGGATAATCGCATCATGATCGGCTGCGGTGAGAATAGTATCTATGGGTATAGCAGAGGCCATCACTAGCACAGCATAGCACAGTATAGTATACGCATCAGCATTTCTACATCCCATGAAAGTATTGGGGAGGGTGGGCAATAATCGCCACAAACGATCAGGATCACCGCACCACGCCTGGTTGTGTTGCGTTAACCACGAAGACGAAGAGTGTCTCATCGGTGGTATTACAAAGAATCTGTTTGCGTCTCATTAAGCGTCAGTTTGATGAGGAGGAAGCCCAAAGCGACATGAAGCAATGGCCCATCAAAGTTGTATAATTGTGCGCGCTAATACGTGCTGTGGGGCCCTCTGATGGACCTAATTTGTGCAGAAAGGAGCGCATACTTCCCAACCCTCGGCTTCTCATGGAACGATCACAACCAATAGCAGACCAGCCTAGCTTGATGCCGGTAACGACAATGAGCGACGTGGCGAAGGGAAGGATCGAAGACTAAAGAAAGATAGGTTAGAAGATCGAAGGCAAAATTTGTCAATAAATGGTCTAAAGAAGAGATATGTGCACAGGAGTATACGAGGAGGTGAGTGAAGTCGGTGGAAGATTAAGCTCATTATAGTCAGGCCTGTCGGTGGGAGGTAAAAGGCGACCATCTAACAAGGACAAAGAAATTCGGAATAGACAACCTTGAGCAGAGATTAGCACACATTGCAGCAGTCTTTTCCAGCAGCCAGTTAAGTCGGTGGCCGTGTTGAATCCAAAACGACTGAGTCACGAGGACGTGGAGGGAATAACTTCTAGTCACTGGTGAAACAGGGCCCAAGACAAACCAAGTGGTGATCTAAAAGATCAAACGAAACCGAGATATGATGGTGGATGCATGAACGCACGATTCGGTGCGTAACTGAGGCCGGAATGTTTCGACGGCTAGCTGCTTTGGGCTTGAATGGGCAGATTAGTGGCAGCATAGCTCCAAAGGAGAGGGAAGAGGAAGAAGGGGCAAAACGCATTTGTCCAAGTTGAAGAAGCAATGAGGCCTAACTTGAGTTGCAGACACAGTAATCGTAGGATGAATTCTCAGCCGAGATGACCCAGATTTGATCGTCGGCAGGGCGATCGGGTAGACGAGCATGAAATCGATGTCGGGAGGGATGGATTGGGCTGAGCACATAAAGTGAAGACGGCTGGAAGACTGAAATAATGCGCTGATTTATGGTGAGTAGGCGGAGAGTATGATCGAGTGCCAAACTGTTTGCTCTACAGCGACACGACTTCCACGGAGGAAATGAATTTGCTGCTAAAGTTGCCAGGTAAGGGAGGCAGAACTAGTTCAGTCGACACATGCGTCCAGTGGTGCCCCATTTGTTCAGCCCATTGATACACTGTCCGTGGATGTGGGTCCACCTTCGTAGCGGCACGCCTCATTACACATTCCATGACGAATTGATGCACCAGCTACATGCACTTGTCCGAATGCCCAAGAAAGGCTGTTGACACCTACCGGTGACGTCGCATCTCAAGCCCAATCACGCTGATTGCAAGCCTGGCAGGTGCGTCTGCAGGATTGTTGCAGATGCAGAGATGAGTATTATGATTCGCTGGCATTGCACCCTCCTCCCTTGCACTAGTCTCCGACAAATCAAAGTTAGGAGATGCCCACCCTGGAGTTGTTCTCCAAACAAAATACCACTTGCATCGTCATGCTGCGCACTTCCGATGGTCCCTCCCTGTTGCAGAAGTTACTTTCCCTTCCCAATGCTAATTGAAATCCATCAATGGACTTAGACTGACATTCTAGCAAATGCTGAGTTGGCACAAAGCCTTGCTGTTGCATCCTAAGCTACTCACTAGGCGACATCAGTAGCGAGGATGTGCTTTCAGTGATGACTTGCAGTTTTGGCAGCGAGGTCTAAATACCAAGCATTTGTCCAACAGATCCACTGCCGAAAACAGTTCCTGTTTGGTTGCGTCCACTAAGGAGGGTGCTCTAACAGCTAACGATAAAAGCGGCTAAGTCACATCCCAAATCCACCAATTCCGCAATCCTTTCACTCATCCACCTACCTTCCGCACACGACGTGTTCGGTGCCAGCTACCAAATTAGCCGTTGCAACTACGTCATCGCTATCAGTTAACCTCTCGTGATACTCGTCAACATACCAAACGATCTGGTAGCAAGTTAGTTGTCTCCGAAAGGACTTTGCATCACCAGTCATTCGAGCACACCAATAGAGGTGGTGCGGAGACGGCAGCCATTCAAAAGCACCAAGAAGTATTAAACTTTCTTTAATGCTGACCACCAGCTGGTTTACCGATGAAATCTTAGGTAGGGAAGGCTGCCAATTTTGTTGAGTTGTAAATCGGGTATGCTCCAACAGACAATGGTGGACCATGCGAAACACCAGACAGGAAACGGCCAGATCCATTCCCTCCAAAGGCAGTATCACCGGTTCAGCATTACTCTGAGGTCCTCAAAGGCTACGTCAAACCAAAGACGCAGTTAGGTACCACTGTATTCGCTCATTCGCGGGACACTTTTCCGCACTGCTTGATACCTGATTACTTGTTGAGCCCAAGTCGTAGCACAGCCTTCCAGCACGAGGCCGCATTTGCACCGTCTCAGTCCCATTCGAGGGATCCAACGTTTTGTGCCCTCCTTTCATTCAAGTGAAAGCACTTACAACTCAAGGCGAGGTCAGCATGATTTTGGGAATTCTGGGTATAGAGTGACCCACTTGAAGAAGCCGTCTCGAAGGATACAGCAGCCAACGTCGTGTGATCAACGTCAAGCGATGTTATTTGCAAATAATTTTGCTTAAGTGTGAGGCCTCATTTTGTGACTTGGGAACGAGAACAGCCAGCCGATTCGGGAAAGCCGATGTCATTACGCATGGCTTTCCTTCCCTACATGATTTCTTCATGCTAAGTCTTAAGGTTGTCGGTTTGCATTGTTTCTGATTCCAACTGAAATAGTGCAATGCCAAAGTGTACAACAGGTTCGTGTGTGCAGGCAAATTTACCGTTTTTAGTTGGAAAACCTGCCTGTTGTGTCGTTTTTTGTGAGGTAGAGCATCCACCATCCAGATACTGGCCAATTGTATGCGGTCCATGTGTGGGGACCGCCTGTCAACTGCCAAGGATCTCCTGATAACACGGCACCAACACGGTGTTCTTCTTGCTGCTTCCGTACCACTGTTCTTGGGTGGAATTAGGACTCTTTGCATTTTTGCCTCCTGCAATTTGTTTTGACATCCGCCTAGTGGTTTGGTAACTGGCTACGTGTGGTGCGTCCAAAGGGATCTCCTTCTAACGGAAAATGACTCGCTGATAGCCTGGCACTACCAATGCATCCTTTTGGCTGCTTTTCAGTTAGCGTTGGTGAACCGATAACTCTGCACATTATTGCTTCCTGTAGAGGCTTCGCGACTTTCGACAATCAAATGCCGCCCAATTTTCGTCAATACGCGGGGCATCTTGTGGGTTGAAAATCACCGTGACTTCTATAGCACTAACATTTCGTCCTTTCCATTGCCTCCTGCAGTTGCATTGAGACATTCTCAAGTTGGATATTGACCTCTCGAAGGTAGCCGATAGGTATAGAGCTTATTTCCACGCCAATAAGCCTCTCTGGATGGCACAGCACTGACACTCCGTTGCCTTTATCCCTTTTGGAAGAGCACGAAATAGAATGGGAACTTCCCACACTGTTGCATCCTGGCCTTATTTTGCGCTTTCGTGATATCGAGTAGCAATTGGCTTGATGCGGTTGCTACTTGGACACCCCATTTTAGGCTGACTTCCTGTTAAAGAAGGCAACGGCTGCTGTGATTGCTCTCCAGCGTATTTGCATTGGGGTGTTCACGAGTGTGTCAGTGACCAGCGCAATGTTGCCGAGGTGTGCAGACTTCTTGATAATGCTCAAGGGCTTTGCGAGGACTCAGTGACTACGCTGAAACCCTCTTTATCCGTTTCTCCATTGCATTGGATGAGCACGCCATATACTTTGTCACTGAATGTTTGCGATTCAACGCCCAGAAAGACTAACTTCCTAGTCCTCCACCTGCGCAGGCTGCAGGAAATGATGGCGAGACAAGAAAGGACTCTTCTCCATTTGGTGTGCGATCTTCAACCAGTACTTTGTGCTGTGTCTATCGTAATCTGAATTAAGTGAGGAAGTAGATGACCTACGGGGAGAAAAATGCGCTTAAATGTAGGGAGGCGAGTGATGGTGTGCTGGCGGAAGATGGCACAGAAATTAACAAGGCAACCAACTAGACATGCGACGAACGACCACAGGAGATCTTACTTCGTCCAGGATGATACCGTCGACTGTGTTGGCTAGAAGGAGAAGGAAGGTAGGATGAGAGGATGAGATGAATGTGTCTTTGCACCCACACACACACACACACACACACACACACGCATACACACGAACACACAGGCACACAAAATTGCGCAAACAGTTGGAGAGGCTCCGATGAAAAGTGACGAAGGAGCAGGCACTCTCGAATGAGAGGTGCACATGCTCACTCGCTATCGCAGAGCCTCATGTGGAGAAATTGGCTATGAGAGGTGCAAATGAAATGGGTAGTGGGATGGGCAGGTGGGAGGTTGGCCGATGTATAAAGTGTGAAGTGGGAGGTAGAAGCCACGTGCTCACCTTCGCTCCTAAATAGATAAACGGAGTAGAAGTAGGTGTAGCAGATGAAATTGAGGCGAAGCGGTGTAGGACAGCCTAGAGTGACACAATGAAAGAAGTGGAGGGATGAGCAATTAAGATTGCTTAAGGCAGAGTGTGAGTGAGTGAGATGCGGCGTAACCTGTGCTGGCTTGATCTGGGTTAGAGGTCTTGGTGTTATTTAAATGAAGTCACGGTGAAGAGTGAGAATAATAGGGAAGGATAAGGGGACCTCAAAGAGAGAGCTGGCTGACGGTGCGGTAGGAGGGAGGAGCAGGGAAGAAGTTATACCGGGCTCGAAGGTAGGGAAGGCGAGTGAAGTGCAAGGGAGTCGGAGGAACAAGACGTTCTTATGCTACTAAATGGAAAATTGAAGGCAACGGCGCGAAACACAAAGAGCATTCATTCCCCTTTTCCGATTGAGTTGAATGCACAGAACACAAACAGAGGGACATGATGCAAGGCGCAATACTTGAGAGCATATCGAGCGTTCGACTCAGGAGGCAAGGTAGGCACTCACCGAAGACACGTTGGAGTGGAGAATGGGAAGTGGGACGTCGATAGAAGAGCTCCTGCTCCTACGTATCAAAGACGTCTTTCTACCTTCTCCCAGTGTGCTTGCCCCCATCCATAGTGTCTGCGAAAGGGAAAGAAAGAAGAGAAGAGAAGAGAAGGCCGCAACTCGTGTGGTGTGGAGTTGTGATGAGTCGATTAGGCGAGTCAGGCTAGCGTGTTGGCTGGGGTTGACTTCAATGGTAGCGCATAGGGCACCTGTGAGGGTGAGGCAGGCTTCTTCTTCTTCTTCTTTCGTATTTTTATGCAAGCCAGTTATAAGCTGGCCTAAGTCACTAGTCTAGCCTGTTCTGATGCAGTTCAATCTAGTCAGACCTAGTCAAGCCCAGTCTTGCCTACCGTGCCGCAATGTCTGCGTATTGGGACATAAATACCGAGGAAGCTTTCATCACCTCAGCGGGTCCCTTATTGCTGCTGCTCATTTAAGGCCTGTGCATGCATGGAAGGAGGATGATAGGTGAGTGCAGCACAACAAGTGTAGTACAGGGTGGGAATGACTTTGAGGAACCGGCGACTCACCCATGAAGAATGTTATCGAAACGATGACGTCGCCTTTCCTACGCGTGCCCCTATGCCTACGCTTTGCAGAATTGTTGCCTCCAACTGCAAAGCAGCTTGAATGTTTATCTGACAGAGACAGGGGAATGATTGAGGTGGAGGCAAAGAGATGAGAGGCCAAGGGCAAGGAATGAGACAGGGTGGGGAAGGTGAACACGACTACCGTAGGAGGACTCCACTTTGTGCTGTGATGCTCTCTTTCAGATATCTATTCTTAAACTGACCTACCCCTCCATCCAATCTAGCTATGCGACCGAGTAAAATGCGAAGAGATTAACTTGGTGGAACGGCTTTGATTACTTGTGAATAGCATACCGGAGGAGACCAATCACGGTCGTCCCTTCCCATGTGATGCACACCGGATACCAGATTTTACAATAGTGATGGAACGCATGCAAATGAAATGCGGTAGGGGGAGAAGGAAACGGCACAGAGAGAGGGAAGTAAGAGAGGCCGAGAGCATAACCTACCCTCACTTTCTACGACGCCTACCTGTTTCGATCTGCTGACATCTCCGGAACGGCGGAGTGGGAGACTGGCAGTGACAGTAGGATGGCGAAGGAGGCGCCTGAGGGGACGGATAATAGCACGGCTGGATACGAGAAGTAAACGAAGCGGAAGGCAGGCCTTGATGAATAAGTGAATTATAGGCATGAGACCATGAAGAGCGGTAAACAATAGGAGATCGTAAAGCGCGTAGATGAGCATGTCCGACTCCGTTGTGCGATGAGCCAATTCGAATTTGGCACGTGTGAATTGATTCCTAGCACATGTCATCGCGTGGTGTCTCTCAACGCCAAATGGTGTGAACTCTCAGCGGCGTCCCTCGTAGGTGACTTGATGGAAGCACACATTACTTGCTACTGTGCCTTTTTGCCTTGGTCCAGTTTCGTGCATCATAGTGCATGCAACGGAGGCTGAAGAGTGTGCAAACGACCATCGATACCAACTTGCTTTCAATGCAGTGCGCCTCTATGCCCAAACTGCATCCTCTTGGCCTTCTCTCCCTGATGTTTCCATTTGCAAGGACGTCTTGCGGGTACTTGGGAGCAGCAAGGACGAAGCAGCAGATGAATTGAGTCAAGAAACTGGTGACAAGCCCCTAATGAGAAAACCTACTCTTCTCCCTCTATTTCCATGCCACATGCCTGCGTTGCCTCTTGCCTTGAACTAGGGACGAAAATGGCGGTGATGGCATCTCCTTAGTGAAGGGAAGCAATATGGTCGTCAAGCTAAAATGATTGGTTTGGTTGGAGCGAGAAGAGGAGGTTTGCAGAAGAGAAGACGAGAAGGGCACGAGGAGGATAATCGTAGGATGCCATTGCACAGTTCTCTGGCGCCGCCTCTTTTAAATTGTCAATCTTCAGTTGCCTTTCTCGACGTTGGCCTTTCTGTTAAACGGCTTTTGGGAACCTGGAGGGCCTCTCCGTTCCACCACCAGATGCATGCTTGTTGAAGTCCTGGCAACAGGACTGTAGTAACAAATCTGGCACAGCTAGTGGCTTGGGAGGCACGGCGTCTTCTTGATAGCATAAAACATAATCTTCTCAAAAGGGGCTCGATCATTTCTTGCCATTACCGCCCGACTGCCTTACTGGTCGAACTCATCGCTCTGACTGTGGGTCCATAAGAGACTGTCAAATACCCGTCGCTTGCCAGACCCTTGTCAGAATCAATGCTATGCATGCTTCTGCATTGGTCCCTAGGAGAGTCGTTCAAAGTTAGCGCATCCACTATGCCACCATCCGCTGCAGTTGGAAGGCTTCTGCAGCATAGTGCGTTCCCACTACCTTGTGCATTTCCTTCCCTGTGCTAAGCTACCAAGTCATGTCGCTGCTGTCTCGCATACCGCCGAACAACAGCACGGTCAGTTCACGTCATTGTGTTGATCAAGTCAGCACATGATAATCCACTTCTCCTTTTCAACTTTTGCACTCTCATGTAGTGTTTGAAGTGGCCAACTATTGCATGGATGGCAGATAGTTCACACTCCACTGCACTTTTCTGTCTTACCTTTTTCGCTGAGTCTGGTGTTGGCGTAGGCAGTGCTATAATCTCCTCCTTCGTTTGCATTGGTGAAGGTGCACTGCTCACAGCTGCTTCACCGGCATCGGTTTCCAATGCATAGGGTGGTGAGCTAGCCTCGAAGCTTGTTAGGCATCTCACAAAATACCTGTAGTAGCTAGCCAAGTCAAAGAAACCGCGGAGCTCTGTCTGACTGACTGATGCAAGTCAAGTTTCCACTTGTTTTCTGTGTGGTCTTCAGGGACTGCCATCTCATCTAACGCGACTCTGCGTCCTAGAACGGCTGCGGAGCGTTGAAGAAAGAGGAAATTCCTTGGACTCAAGTACTCCACGCTTCTTGGAGCAGCCGAGTTGAAGCTCGAGACCGATGGATGTTCCTCTGTTCCTACTCTCTGCCTTCAATTTTGTCAAAGGGGCATGATGCTGCGAAAGACTAAGCATTCACAGAGAAGCAGTTCGTTTCTTGCCTCTCTCCCACTTTTCATCACCCTTCCTCGATGCTCCCTTAAACTCACTACAACGCCACATTCCTCCTGCCTTCTCTTCACGTTGGTAGTTCATGGCTGCTTTTGTGCTAGGCACAGGTCGCGACTGCCAAAGCACTCTTAGAGAAGATCGCTTTTCGATCCGCTCACCTGCCTTTCCCTTTCCTTATTTGCATTTTGACATATCTCGACCTAGTGTTGCCCCAGTTCTCGGATTTGCGTCTTGTATTCTCTGTAAAAACAGCTGTGATGATAGTCAACGGCCACGCAGTCCTGCTCTACCAAGTCCCTCAGGATCATATTCCTTTTCATTCCCTGTTTTTCAAGTGTGTGCGCTGAGATTACTTTAGCTTCCAACATAGTGGCTGTGAACAGTGGCGGAAGTGATGCACCAACTTTATTTGAGCAAGTCCGTTTATACGTTCTTGCCAATACCTTAAATGCATTCCAACCTTATTTTCAAGCTGCTAATAAGTGGTTGGAATGGATGGGCTCATTTGCGAGGAGGTCCATGGTGTGCTCAAGGTCTTCCAGCAAACCCTTGCATATAACTCATTCCATCACGCACACTGGGCGCGCGAAACTCAAGACCGTCACTGTTATCTGTATGGTCTATAGCTTGAATGCCAGGACTAGACCTTCTAAGCCTCCAATGTCCATGAGACGTCGTGGCCGAAGGGGAGTCGGATGGAGGGAGTGTGACGGATGGTTTGTGGAGGTGCTAATGGTCACCTTCAACACCACTTCGTACACCACATTCACCTCCTCTTTTTCCATCAGCGAGAGCAACAAATCGGTGTAGGGAGACAGTGCGGGGTGGCTGAGGGAGATTTTGGGGAAAAATGGCAAACCAATGCTTGGCTATGGGTGCTACAGATGTCTGGATGTTTGGACTGGTGATGGAGCCTCAGTAAGAGGTTTCAGGTGTGCACACAAGAAGTAAGGCAGCAGTAGTCGATTGCGTCATCTGGTGAATGATTGGATGTGCGGGTGGATTGCTGATGACAATTGGAGGGAATAGCACGTCTGTGGCCAGTGGTGGCTAGTATGGCGTTGGTGTTGCTGTTCTTGTGGTGGTGGGAGGCAGTGAAGCGCCTGCAGATGGATTGAAGGATAGGAAAGTATGACAGCGTATTTTGATAAGGCTCATACGTTCATTTACAGAAGGAAGCAGTAAACCGGCAGCAGCTGGTCATTGGCTGTTGGCTGACGAAAGGGACTGAGGGGCTACGTCGATGGTGCCCACGTTATGCGAAGTTGGGAGAGATTGCGCCACACTACGCTTCCTTACAATTTCCCATACCATACCGCATCATTGTACATTCGGACACTGAGGTCCTCATTTTTCAGCCCTCCAAGCAGAGGAACACCAAGGGTTGGGTGTCATGAAATGTAGCCACCAAATGCTTACTTAACACCTTCGTATCGTCCAAAGCAACCTGGTACTAGCCCACCTTTCTCAATGACAGACAGATAGGGGGGATGGGAAATGGTATAACTCATTCACGAAAGAGGATGAGGAGCGCAAGGGGCATGATGGAATGAAGCAACGCACCGCCGTGAAGGTTGGAGTAGTACAGAGCAGCATTGAGAGCACTGTGGAAGCAAAGAACCAGCGGTGCCGAGCGTGGAGCAAGAGTGAATAGGTCTGTCGTTGGGAGTTGCTTCCTGCCATTCACTGGTTGGCTCGCTAAATGCGAGTGGCCAACAATCCCTGCCAACCAAGTGCACACCCGCGTTCCTGACTCCCGTAATCATCAAGCATTTGGCAGTGAGTCTCGATGTCACACGATACCTCAACAGCACCACCTTCTCGGGTATACCCATAGAAGCCCACAAACCGGCATCCCAAACAACACTTCCACCAGTGATTTGTAGATGGTCGACTGCAAAGCAACATTCCCGAGAGGCCAAACAAAACTTGCAAGGAAAATGAACACAGCATGCGTGTTTATAGCAGCATCGCAAAACGAAATCATGACAAAATGTGGTCGATAGAGGAATACTCCATAGAATGGGAATTGTCTAAGGAGCTAAGTGCGTCCAAATTCTTATCGCCTTTGCTCTTTGCGGCTGCCTGGTTGGTTACTGAGCCGAATTCAGTCGACTTCTGGTACTGCAATCCATAGCACTGTTGGTGCAAAATCTGCTTTCACAGAGTAGAGTGCTGGTGCAGTGGTGGTTAAGCCAATTAGGCCTGGTGTCGTTGCTTGGGTTGTGCAAATGTGCACCTCTATTTGCACTCTCCCATCCATCAAACGTTAGTATGCGTACTTGTATATTATAAGTAGTATTGTAAGATAAAATCAGGCCACATCTGCATCAGGAGCGGGGTTGTGCATTGAAAGCCAGTTCACCTCTGGTCTCGAGTGCTGTGGCGCAAATGCAATAATCACCACACGAGTAGTGCCATTTCATGCGCGCAGTAGCGAAATTAGAATCCGCAACTAAGCTGCTTAGCGCAGTTTCTAGGCGCAAGATGCATTAGACCCCACTCCATCTTCCCCAGGGTAAGGCCGCTGTGCCTAGAGTGACTGAGCATAAACTGCGACTCCACCTTACCATAGCAGATCAAGTCATCCTCGCCGCCAATTACCACATAGAGAGCTGAGTGCTAAGGTCAATTTTCCTGCTCATTACTCATCTATGAAATACGTAAGCTGCACTAAGACCACAATGGGAATGCCAATTTTAAGTGATGCATTCGCTATGCTTTCGACGATTTCCATTGCAGGGCAGGTCATAGACTCGCCTTGAAATCTCATCTCTCTCTCTCTCTCTCTCTCTCTGTGGGTTATAGAATCACTCTGCTGCAGCATCACTACTTTGGTCTCTTAAATTGCACTTCAATGAGTGGCTTTAATCAGTACACGGGAACTGTTTGAAAATAAGTAGTTTCTTGGTGACACCCAGGTTGTGCTAACAATTGTAATGCTACGTGAATCAAGCCTCGGTTTGGGCTTCATGCACACTTTACGATCCAGAGATAATGCCTCGCGTAGTGATCGGGCAGGAATGCACGAGTACACTTCCAGCAGTGCTTAGCGATTGCCTATCAAAGGCATCACAGGTGGTGCCATCTCTCTGACGTGGTGAAGCCTCCGCTCTGCTGGACGTAGGAGTTGGTAGCATGACACCAATGAAGCTTAGTGCCAGACTTTGACCAGAAGTCTACTTTCCTGCCCTTAATTTAACAAGGCGATAGCCCCAATTCAGTGGGGCAGAAATCGCCCACGATGTGACACTCACGCACCTCGCAGGTTAATTTTAATGCGGAGATGATCTGACGTGCCAATGCGAGAGCAGGTTAGCTGTTGACGCATTGAGAGGCTGCAAGGATTCGGAGATGGGTAGATGGCTGTGTTATGCAGGGGTGACTAGCGGCTGTGCCTACACGAACTTTGCAAAGCAGACGGTTAATGCTCTGATGTAATCCAACTCCACCACTGTTATCACGATGCAATTGCACCATCATGCCATTATCCATTGCGTCTGCTGGGTGACACCCTCCAATATCTGCCATCCTCATGCTTACCTGATCCTGTCTTGGCATCACAGGTCAGCACAACCGATCGTGGACGCCGAACAGTGCAATCTGGTGGGATGTCAGGTCCATTTTGCGCAGCAGGTCCCTGCCTATGGCATGTCTCACTACATTGCTCACAGCATGCCTGTTCACAGATGGCCATTTCGAGCTCAGCGTTGGACAGACGTTCTCAAAGGCACGCATTCATTCATCCATCCATCCATCCATCCATCCATCCATCCATCCATTCATTCATTCATTCATTCGCGTGTCTCCTGCACCCGCGCTTACTTCCATTTCTCTCCATCTGATGGTGGACATTCAGTCGCCACTCGCCAAACCATGCAGGCTCATTCTTTTGCGGGTGACTCAACGCAAAATGGCGCTTCGATTGGTAGGGAGCCTCAGGACTCAAATGCACGAACACTGTCACATGTGCTAGCCAAGTCCAAGGTAAGACCGGTAGGATGTTAGGCACAAGGAAGATGCAGCGTCAACTTTGCTTGATCTTGGCAAAGACACGGCTTGAAGGCTGAATTGGGGTTGCTATTAAAGCTTGCTTCGTTATTCTCTGCCTCGCAGCATTCACTTCCCACATATGTTTCGCGTTGTTTTGGGGAGGGTGGCAGCAAAGTAGTCGGATCCGAGCGGTGGTTTGTCATGTGCGTTGGTATTGCAATCACTAAAACGCGGGCGAGGAGGAGGTAGCACTGCGCATTCGTTTGTTTAAGTGAAAGGCTTTTATGGTTGGGTCATGTTAGTGCTGACGTGAGCCCACGCACAACGCAGTGTCAACATACGCGATGTCGGAGACTGGCGTTTATTTCGAGGCGTCCACCTCTAATTCCCGCAAAGGTGCTTCATCCCCATGTGCGGATTGCCACGAAACCCTTTGGCAGTGGGCACTGAAATGCCCCCACTTCCCCTCCGAGCCTTTGAATATATTGTTCCAATTGAAAAGCTCTTAGCACACAACATTGTTGCTTCGGTGTTCGCAGAATGCATGCTGGAGAGCCAGATGGACGGAGGATTCTTTCGACTTCCACTGGTTGGGAAATGGTGAGGTCTTTGGAAATAACAGAGTGCTACGTGCGTTGTGGGCACACTGGCATCAACCTGGCGTCGATGAGGCTGTAAGTGGATGGATGAAGGGCATGAATGAGATGAGCTGGCATGTCAACTACAGCCCACCCGCAAGGGTGAGGCAGCATTGGAGCCAATGTTAAATACTAAACCTTCATTGTCACTCAAGGAGTCGGGACAGGCAAGGTGGAGGGAAGTAGTTGCAGGGCCAAGAGGAAATTGAAACGCATTACTTGTGGGAATGAGATTGGAGGTGTGTATCCAGTCGAAAGGGATAAATTCCACATGAAGGCGCACATTGGGCATTGGATGAATTAGGCAGGAGCCTTTGCTAACTCCCATATCGCTGACCCACTTCTCAACGCTCTCGATCTGAAATGCCACAAAGTAAACTTCTTTCCGCCAACTCAGCTCGTGGATTGATTTAGGTCAAGTGACGGGAAGCAGAAGGAGCGGCGAAAGGAGGAGTGAAGGAGTGAATATCGCAATGTGCTTCCTTTCGCATTTGCAGAGGCTGGCACCACCAAACATAGTGCACGTTTCTCGTCACCGAACTATGCGCTCAACTGTGGGCGGCATTCCATAATTAGCTGATTCCAACCCGACTGGAAGACGTCGTTGCAGGTGGTGCTGAGCGCTGCCACTTCTTCCTTTCGCCTACCAAGGGCTGAGTGCGGAGCACGAGGATTAATGCAGCACTTGAAGGTGACCATGACTTGGCAACTTGGTAAGCGCACAGTTTGAATTTCGAGTTCACTGTTCATCTTTGCCATGCACGCGACAGGGGCGAGCATCAGCTGGACTTGGCAGCAACGTGAGTCATTCCCTCCTACTTAGTGACTAGATTTTTAGCATTTCCGCATCTACTGACTGCCAGAAATCGCACCCCGTCCAGCCCATACTCGCTTCTCTTCATGTAGTCTGCACACGATTCATAAGGCGAAGCTGAACTCGGCACAGGAGAGACGCACGCCAACTCCTTTTGACTCAGCACTGCTACCATTGTGTTGCACGAGATTCGCTTGTGCGGTGAAAAGTTGTCCGCTCACCAGTCCCTTGAAAAGTGAGCACTAGTGATGCTGACCTCACACAACTTACCCACATTACCAGAATGGAGTGCACAAACATGTTCATCTCACTTGGGCGCTCAATAAGACTCACGCTCGGTCATTTTGTGATCCTTGAATTCCTCTGCTATACACACAACGCGTTGGCGTAACTGATACAACGCAGTGGATCGCACTTCCACATGGTAGGCGTGCGCCCTGGCTGCAAACGTTTGCTGTGCATGGCTCAGGCGAAGTTCGTCAATAGTCAGTCAGTGGCACTAAAGCTCATGCGTCTACATGTGACAGCAGATACAGTGTCCACACCAACAGCCGCGGAAGTCGATAGACCCTGGTGTCATTCACCAGCACAGCAGTAAACAATGACCTTACGCGTACTCTGCGTAGGTGTTTGAGCCTTCACTGCATCTAAGCTGCATTTGGGACAAGACTTTGCACATCCCTTCATGTCCGCGCATGCGCACTATAATTTTGCTAAGTTAACTTGTCAGGCACGCATTATGCAAGGAAGCAGGTTCGTAAATTTCTACGGCTTCCCGGCAGCATGGCTATCGATGGAGTACGCGAGTTTCCACTGCAAAACCAAGCACTTTTTTAATCCAAGAATTAGCAGTTCTTGAACTACTTTCTGAAGGTAGGTGGGCGCACTTGAACACACTGTCGCACACTCGAAACCTGGACTTTACGGCAGCAAATGACAGTAACAGTGCACAACTACACGCCACTGTACGCCTTTTGTCTTCTTGCATCTCCCATGTCTCCAACAGTGAGCCACAGTTTATTCACAGTATCCAGCACCTGTGGAAGATCACTTTCTGCAAAATGTCGGATGCAGAGCCAAATTGCATCCTTCGATTCCGCATTATGTCGAGGCTGTAGAAAATTCAAATGAGCTCGTTCGCCTCAGTCGTTCTTCAGCACTTCACATGCTCTGTGTGATCCAGTCTCCTGGCAGCGATGTGCCCCTTGTGAGTGCAGACATGACATTGGGAGGACGGGACATCCGCAAACACCTGAATGCCCTCAGCAGCTTTCACGTCACCCTCCACGGCATCGTGGTCAGCGCCTCAGACCTTCACTAAATGGGCACTTTCGCGCTGATTTGGCCTCCATAATGTCACATAGTGCACTCCTACTCTTCCATCTCCAACTTGCTCATTAAAGTACACACCGGGAGCATATTCGTTCCTAGTGGTGATGACACTTTGCTGTTGTTAATACCTATGCGCAAACACATGAGAAGTAGGTGCAGTCGTGTGGGCCAAAATCGTACTCCTCCTCATCCCCTTTTAGCCACCCAAATTGACTCATGGTAGGTCCCTTTGTGGGTCTTCATTTCCTCCACTGTGCACCTTGATGAGGACCACTTTTATGTGCCTCTTATTGGACTAACTGCACCGACCACAAATAGGATGTGAGCCACTAGTTGCGCGAAAAGGAAGTATGACAAAGAGGCAATGTGGAAAGCTGCGTGGATTTGCAGCAAGTGAACGCATTTCTTCCGATTGTACTGGTCCGCAGTCGAGGAAACGCGGGTGCAGGCGAAGTAAAGGAAGAGGAAGGAGGAAGAAGGAATAATGCAGTGCATTTAGGAGGCTTGCCTTACGTTGGTTTCAGCATAGCAGCAGTTATATAGGCATGTGGTGAGCACGAGAAAAGACCAACAGGCAAATGCTGGCCATGTTTCTCGTCACCAAATCGAGTGACCAGCTGTAAGCGACACTCACTTAGAATCTAAGTCCAACTTGAACCTGGCTGAAGGACACCCCCACAGGTCGTGGTGACTGCTACAACTTCTTTCAATTATACTTCCGCTATTGTCCTCTATGTAAATGAAGAAGGCCAACTTGCACACCACAGTGACTGATGATTTGCATCAAGCTTCATTTCCCTTGACTGGACTTGAATTGTCTTAGGTTACATGAGAAGCAGAGACTCGATTCAACGGCTCGTCTGTGTTGCGTAAGAGAAGCAAATGTGTATCAACGTGGCTTAGTAGCAACATGCGCCATTCCCTTTTACTCTGTTGGTAAACGCGGCATCCTTTGAGCGATTGGATATGAGAGATTGTCCTCTGCCTCGTCTGTTCCTCATCTGCCTACGCCTACTACGCCTTCCTCTCGCCACCCACCCAGGCTGCACACGCGACCGCAACAAGCACCGCCATTTTACTGCGCATTTGACACATTCGACTGCCTTTCAATCAGCACCGCTTCCGACGCCCTCAACGCCACTCCTCACTAGAGATGAGAACATGCTGCCCTCACTACTGCCTCTGAAGAACATCTGGCACACACTCCTCTATTCCTCATCTTGCTGCTAAGTTTCACCTGTTCGAAATTATCACAGTTGGAAATGCTGTGCAATGCGAAAGCGTGGGTGTCAGGAGAACATTGGCATTACTGAGGTGTTTGGTCTAGGCTGCACTTTCATTTAGTGCGCTTGCAGCCTGGTTACTAATTTCTACTCTATTTAATTCCACTCTTAGTAGGTCTGTTCCATTCTTTTACACTCCATTCTATTAATAGCCAGCCAATGGTGCTGCAGCCCACGCGTCTATATAAGGGTGGCGAGTGCTGTGCTAGCACGGACAGCCGCATCCACAGCCACAGGAACAGGCACAGGCACAGGTACAGGTGCTTACAGAGGAAGCAGGCAATGGACAACTGGACTTCAGAGCACGAAACGACACCAACAGTGCAGAATCGCACTCCTGTGTACGTCGATACCGACTATCCCGAGCTGATGCAGGACGAACTGCGGACGCACGTAGACTGCGAACAGTCATCCGAGGTGAACCACTCCACGCCATCTGTGCCTCATGCACATGGTGCATGTCAACCTTCGTGGACCGGACTGTACTGACACCTTCTCTTCCACACGCCCATGGCAGCTCTCAGCATTGTGAATATATCATTTCTTCGCTTGCATTCATCCTCCTTCTTCTTATTCTTCTACTTCGTCAACACAGGATTGGCGATTGAGCACCACTGATCAGATTATCCGTGGTAACATACCATTCACTCGTGTTAAGTGAGCACTAAGCTCACACTAAGGGGAAGTTGCACTGGGAACTGTCTTTTGCATTTTAGCCTTTGTCATGCGAACCACGTTGTAGTCATGCATTCTCAAACAATAACTCGCATTTCTTGCGCGCGCTCTGACATCTTTGAACCGCATTTTCTGGACATAGACATCGTTGATGACTTAGATGGCTGTAGGAGATCTCTGTGTTTCAGTTGATTTTGATTGTTTGGATTATCTTACCGTTGCCGTCTGCATAAAGAGGGTGGATACAGTGTTCTATATTAAGTAACAGGTTGGTTTCACTGATTATCACGGAATTAAACAACTACCTAATGCATGCTTTGCGTAAGGACTTGAATTTTCACTGGAACTTACCTGCGTTTTGCACTTAAGGTTGCATACATTTTCGTCTGACAATTTTTGCGGAATTAGAATGTGGAATTAAGGATTCAAATCAATGCCATATTGCTCATTTAGTACATGACTACGCCGATGATCAGGATGCAAAGAAAGAGGGGAAGCATGCGATTTAGAAGACTAAGGTATTTAATGTTGTGTTCGCCTCTCAATGTTTCGTCTCCACCAAGAAGAGGCATATAGTTAGTAGGAAAACAAACAATCAAGGGAATAGTTTAAACTGCACAACTGCAAAGCAAACCATGCTAATGTTTGTTCTTCAACAAGTTCAAACCATTTTAGCAAATGCAAATTTAATTTATCCGTACAGTGGCGTGTAGTTGTGCACCGTTACTGTCATTTGCTGCCGTAAAGTCCAGGTTTCGAGTGTGCGACAGTGTGTTCAAGTGCGCCCACCTACCTTCAGAAAGTAGTTCAAGAACTGCTAATTCTTGGATTAAAAAGTGCTTGGTTTTGCAGTGGAAACTCGCGTACTCCATCGATAGCCATGCTGCCGGGAAGCCGTAGAAATTTACGAACCTGCTTCCTTGCATAATGCGTGCCTGACAAGTTAACTTAGCAAAAATTATAGTGCGCATGCGCGGACATGAAGGGATGTGCAAAGTCTTGTCCCAAATGCAGCTTAGATGCAGTGAAGGCTCAAACACCTACGCAGAGTACGCGTAAGGTCATTGTTTACTGCTGTGCTGGTGAATGACACCAGGGTCTATCGACTTCCGCGGCTGTTGGTGTGGACACTGTATCTGCTGTCACATGTAGACGCATGAGCTTTAGTGCCACTGACTGACTATTGACGAACTTCGCCTGAGCCATGCACAGCAAACGTTTGCAGCCAGGGCGCACGCCTACCATGTGGAAGTGCGATCCACTGCGTTGTATCAGTTACGCCAACGCGTTGTGTGTATAGCAGAGGAATTCAAGGATCACAAAATGACCGAGCGTGAGTCTTATTGAGCGCCCAAGTGAGATGAACATGTTTGTGCACTCCATTCTGGTAATGTGGGTAAGTTGTGTGAGGTCAGCATCACTAGTGCTCACTTTTCAAGGGACTGGTGAGCGGACAACTTTTCACCGCACAAGCGAATCTCGTGCAACACAATGGTAGCAGTGCTGAGTCAAAAGGAGTTGGCGTGCGTCTCTCCTGTGCCGAGTTCAGCTTCGCCTTATGAATCGTGTGCAGACTACATGAAGAGAAGCGAGTATGGGCTGGACGGGGTGCGATTTCTGGCAGTCAGTAGATGCGGAAATGCTAAAAATCTAGTCACTAAGTAGGAGGGAATGACTCACGTTGCTGCCAAGTCCAGCTGATGCTCGCCCCTGTCGCGTGCATGGCAAAGATGAACAGTGAACTCGAAATTCAAACTGTGCGCTTACCAAGTTGCCAAGTCATGGTCACCTTCAAGTGCTGCATTAATCCTCGTGCTCCGCACTCAGCCCTTGGTAGGCGAAAGGAAGAAGTGGCAGCGCTCAGCACCACCTGCAACGACGTCTTCCAGTCGGGTTGGAATCAGCTAATTATGGAATGCCGCCCACAGTTGAGCGCATAGTTCGGTGACGAGAAACGTGCACTATGTTTGGTGGTGCCAGCCTCTGCAAATGCGAAAGGAAGCACATTGCGATATTCACTCCTTCACTCCTCCTTTCGCCGCTCCTTCTGCTTCCCGTCACTTGACCTAAATCAATCCACGAGCTGAGTTGGCGGAAAGAAGTTTACTTTGTGGCATTTCAGATCGAGAGCGTTGAGAAGTGGGTCAGCGATATGGGAGTTAGCAAAGGCTCCTGCCTAATTCATCCAATGCCCAATGTGCGCCTTCATGTGGAATTTATCCCTTTCGACTGGATACACACCTCCAATCTCATTCCCACAAGTAATGCGTTTCAATTTCCTCTTGGCCCTGCAACTACTTCCCTCCACCTTGCCTGTCCCGACTCCTTGAGTGACAATGAAGGTTTAGTATTTAACATTGGCTCCAATGCTGCCTCACCCTTGCGGGTGGGCTGTAGTTGACATGCCAGCTCATCTCATTCATGCCCTTCATCCATCCACTTACAGCCTCATCGACGCCAGGTTGATGCCAGTGTGCCCACAACGCACGTAGCACTCTGTTATTTCCAAAGACCTCACCATTTCCCAACCAGTGGAAGTCGAAAGAATCCTCCGTCCATCTGGCTCTCCAGCATGCATTCTGCGAACACCGAAGCAACAATGTTGTGTGCTAAGAGCTTTTCAATTGGAACAATATATTCAAAGGCTCGGAGGGGAAGTGGGGGCATTTCAGTGCCCACTGCCAAAGGGTTTCGTGGCAATCCGCACATGGGGATGAAGCACCTTTGCGGGAATTAGAGGTGGACGCCTCGAAATAAACGCCAGTCTCCGACATCGCGTATGTTGACACTGCGTTGTGCGTGGGCTCACGTCAGCACTAACATGACCCAACCATAAAAGCCTTTCACTTAAACAAACGAATGCGCAGTGCTACCTCCTCCTCGCCCGCGTTTTAGTGATTGCAATACCAACGCACATGACAAACCACCGCTCGGATCCGACTACTTTGCTGCCACCCTCCCCAAAACAACGCGAAACATATGTGGGAAGTGAATGCTGCGAGGCAGAGAATAACGAAGCAAGCTTTAATAGCAACCCCAATTCAGCCTTCAAGCCGTGTCTTTGCCAAGATCAAGCAAAGTTGACGCTGCATCTTCCTTGTGCCTAACATCCTACCGGTCTTACCTTGGACTTGGCTAGCACATGTGACAGTGTTCGTGCATTTGAGTCCTGAGGCTCCCTACCAATCGAAGCGCCATTTTGCGTTGAGTCACCCGCAAAAGAATGAGCCTGCATGGTTTGGCGAGTGGCGACTGAATGTCCACCATCAGATGGAGAGAAATGGAAGTAAGCGCGGGTGCAGGAGACACGCGAATGAATGAATGAATGAATGGATGGATGGATGGATGGATGGATGGATGGATGGATGAATGAATGCGTGCCTTTGAGAACGTCTGTCCAACGCTGAGCTCGAAATGGCCATCTGTGAACAGGCATGCTGTGAGCAATGTAGTGAGACATGCCATAGGCAGGGACCTGCTGCGCAAAATGGACCTGACATCCCACCAGATTGCACTGTTCGGCGTCCACGATCGGTTGTGCTGACCTGTGATGCCAAGACAGGATCAGGTAAGCATGAGGATGGCAGATATTGGAGGGTGTCACCCAGCAGACGCAATGGATAATGGCATGATGGTGCAATTGCATCGTGATAACAGTGGTGGAGTTGGATTACATCAGAGCATTAACCGTCTGCTTTGCAAAGTTCGTGTAGGCACAGCCGCTAGTCACCCCTGCATAACACAGCCATCTACCCATCTCCGAATCCTTGCAGCCTCTCAATGCGTCAACAGCTAACCTGCTCTCGCATTGGCACGTCAGATCATCTCCGCATTAAAATTAACCTGCGAGGTGCGTGAGTGTCACATCGTGGGCGATTTCTGCCCCACTGAATTGGGGCTATCGCCTTGTTAAATTAAGGGCAGGAAAGTAGACTTCTGGTCAAAGTCTGGCACTAAGCTTCATTGGTGTCATGCTACCAACTCCTACGTCCAGCAGAGCGGAGGCTTCACCACGTCAGAGAGATGGCACCACCTGTGATGCCTTTGATAGGCAATCGCTAAGCACTGCTGGAAGTGTACTCGTGCATTCCTGCCCGATCACTACGCGAGGCATTATCTCTGGATCGTAAAGTGTGCATGAAGCCCAAACCGAGGCTTGATTCACGTAGCATTACAATTGTTAGCACAACCTGGGTGTCACCAAGAAACTACTTATTTTCAAACAGTTCCCGTGTACTGATTAAAGCCACTCATTGAAGTGCAATTTAAGAGACCAAAGTAGTGATGCTGCAGCAGAGTGATTCTATAACCCACAAAGAGAGAGAGAGAGAGAGAGAGAGAGATGAGATTTCAAGGCGAGTCTATGACCTGCCCTGCAATGGAAATCGTCGAAAGCATAGCGAATGCATCACTTAAAATTGGCATTCCCATTGTGGTCTTAGTGCAGCTTACGTATTTCATAGATGAGTAATGAGCAGGAAAATTGACCTTAGCACTCAGCTCTCTATGTGGTAATTGGCGGCGAGGATGACTTGATCTGCTATGGTAAGGTGGAGTCGCAGTTTATGCTCAGTCACTCTAGGCACAGCGGCCTTACCCTGGGGAAGATGGAGTGGGGTCTAATGCATCTTGCGCCTAGAAACTGCGCTAAGCAGCTTAGTTGCGGATTCTAATTTCGCTACTGCGCGCATGAAATGGCACTACTCGTGTGGTGATTATTGCATTTGCGCCACAGCACTCGAGACCAGAGGTGAACTGGCTTTCAATGCACAACCCCGCTCCTGATGCAGATGTGGCCTGATTTTATCTTACAATACTACTTATAATATACAAGTACGCATACTAACGTTTGATGGATGGGAGAGTGCAAATAGAGGTGCACATTTGCACAACCCAAGCAACGACACCAGGCCTAATTGGCTTAACCACCACTGCACCAGCACTCTACTCTGTGAAAGCAGATTTTGCACCAACAGTGCTATGGATTGCAGTACCAGAAGTCGACTGAATTCGGCTCAGTAACCAACCAGGCAGCCGCAAAGAGCAAAGGCGATAAGAATTTGGACGCACTTAGCTCCTTAGACAATTCCCATTCTATGGAGTATTCCTCTATCGACCACATTTTGTCATGATTTCGTTTTGCGATGCTGCTATAAACACGCATGCTGTGTTCATTTTCCTTGCAAGTTTTGTTTGGCCTCTCGGGAATGTTGCTTTGCAGTCGACCATCTACAAATCACTGGTGGAAGTGTTGTTTGGGATGCCGGTTTGTGGGCTTCTATGGGTATACCCGAGAAGGTGGTGCTGTTGAGGTATCGTGTGACATCGAGACTCACTGCCAAATGCTTGATGATTACGGGAGTCAGGAACGCGGGTGTGCACTTGGTTGGCAGGGATTGTTGGCCACTCGCATTTAGCGAGCCAACCAGTGAATGGCAGGAAGCAACTCCCAACGACAGACCTATTCACTCTTGCTCCACGCTCGGCACCGCTGGTTCTTTGCTTCCACAGTGCTCTCAATGCTGCTCTGTACTACTCCAACCTTCACGGCGGTGCGTTGCTTCATTCCATCATGCCCCTTGCGCTCCTCATCCTCTTTCGTGAATGAGTTATACCATTTCCCATCCCCCCTATCTGTCTGTCATTGAGAAAGGTGGGCTAGTACCAGGTTGCTTTGGACGATACGAAGGTGTTAAGTAAGCATTTGGTGGCTACATTTCATGACACCCAACCCTTGGTGTTCCTCTGCTTGGAGGGCTGAAAAATGAGGACCTCAGTGTCCGAATGTACAATGATGCGGTATGGTATGGGAAATTGTAAGGAAGCGTAGTGTGGCGCAATCTCTCCCAACTTCGCATAACGTGGGCACCATCGACGTAGCCCCTCAGTCCCTTTCGTCAGCCAACAGCCAATGACCAGCTGCTGCCGGTTTACTGCTTCCTTCTGTAAATGAACGTATGAGCCTTATCAAAATACGCTGTCATACTTTCCTATCCTTCAATCCATCTGCAGGCGCTTCACTGCCTCCCACCACCACAAGAACAGCAACACCAACGCCATACTAGCCACCACTGGCCACAGACGTGCTATTCCCTCCAATTGTCATCAGCAATCCACCCGCACATCCAATCATTCACCAGATGACGCAATCGACTACTGCTGCCTTACTTCTTGTGTGCACACCTGAAACCTCTTACTGAGGCTCCATCACCAGTCCAAACATCCAGACATCTGTAGCACCCATAGCCAAGCATTGGTTTGCCATTTTCCCCAAAATCTCCCTCAGCCACCCCGCACTGTCTCCCTACACCGATTTGTTGCTCTCGCTGATGGAAAAAGAGGAGGTGAATGTGGTGTACGAAGTGGTGTTGAAGGTGACCATTAGCACCTCCACAAACCATCCGTCACACTCCCTCCATCCGACTCCCCTTCGGCCACGACGTCTCATGGACATTGGAGGCTTAGAAGGTCTAGTCCTGGCATTCAAGCTATAGACCATACAGATAACAGTGACGGTCTTGAGTTTCGCGCGCCCAGTGTGCGTGATGGAATGAGTTATATGCAAGGGTTTGCTGGAAGACCTTGAGCACACCATGGACCTCCTCGCAAATGAGCCCATCCATTCCAACCACTTATTAGCAGCTTGAAAATAAGGTTGGAATGCATTTAAGGTATTGGCAAGAACGTATAAACGGACTTGCTCAAATAAAGTTGGTGCATCACTTCCGCCACTGTTCACAGCCACTATGTTGGAAGCTAAAGTAATCTCAGCGCACACACTTGAAAAACAGGGAATGAAAAGGAATATGATCCTGAGGGACTTGGTAGAGCAGGACTGCGTGGCCGTTGACTATCATCACAGCTGTTTTTACAGAGAATACAAGACGCAAATCCGAGAACTGGGGCAACACTAGGTCGAGATATGTCAAAATGCAAATAAGGAAAGGGAAAGGCAGGTGAGCGGATCGAAAAGCGATCTTCTCTAAGAGTGCTTTGGCAGTCGCGACCTGTGCCTAGCACAAAAGCAGCCATGAACTACCAACGTGAAGAGAAGGCAGGAGGAATGTGGCGTTGTAGTGAGTTTAAGGGAGCATCGAGGAAGGGTGATGAAAAGTGGGAGAGAGGCAAGAAACGAACTGCTTCTCTGTGAATGCTTAGTCTTTCGCAGCATCATGCCCCTTTGACAAAATTGAAGGCAGAGAGTAGGAACAGAGGAACATCCATCGGTCTCGAGCTTCAACTCGGCTGCTCCAAGAAGCGTGGAGTACTTGAGTCCAAGGAATTTCCTCTTTCTTCAACGCTCCGCAGCCGTTCTAGGACGCAGAGTCGCGTTAGATGAGATGGCAGTCCCTGAAGACCACACAGAAAACAAGTGGAAACTTGACTTGCATCAGTCAGTCAGACAGAGCTCCGCGGTTTCTTTGACTTGGCTAGCTACTACAGGTATTTTGTGAGATGCCTAACAAGCTTCGAGGCTAGCTCACCACCCTATGCATTGGAAACCGATGCCGGTGAAGCAGCTGTGAGCAGTGCACCTTCACCAATGCAAACGAAGGAGGAGATTATAGCACTGCCTACGCCAACACCAGACTCAGCGAAAAAGGTAAGACAGAAAAGTGCAGTGGAGTGTGAACTATCTGCCATCCATGCAATAGTTGGCCACTTCAAACACTACATGAGAGTGCAAAAGTTGAAAAGGAGAAGTGGATTATCATGTGCTGACTTGATCAACACAATGACGTGAACTGACCGTGCTGTTGTTCGGCGGTATGCGAGACAGCAGCGACATGACTTGGTAGCTTAGCACAGGGAAGGAAATGCACAAGGTAGTGGGAACGCACTATGCTGCAGAAGCCTTCCAACTGCAGCGGATGGTGGCATAGTGGATGCGCTAACTTTGAACGACTCTCCTAGGGACCAATGCAGAAGCATGCATAGCATTGATTCTGACAAGGGTCTGGCAAGCGACGGGT
Source organism: Taenia crassiceps (assembly GCA_023375655.1). Classification (NCBI taxonomy): domain Eukaryota; kingdom Metazoa; phylum Platyhelminthes; class Cestoda; order Cyclophyllidea; family Taeniidae; genus Taenia; species Taenia crassiceps. The sequence goes on along the minus strand of JAKROA010000005.1, from coordinate 6,616,887 downwards.
ATTTGACAGTCTCTTATGGACCCACAGTCAGAGCGATGAGTTCGACCAGTAAGGCAGTCGGGCGGTAATGGCAAGAAATGATCGAGCCCCTTTTGAGAAGATTATGTTTTATGCTATCAAGAAGACGCCGTGCCTCCCAAGCCACTAGCTGTGCCAGATTTGTTACTACAGTCCTGTTGCCAGGACTTCAACAAGCATGCATCTGGTGGTGGAACGGAGAGGCCCTCCAGGTTCCCAAAAGCCGTTTAACAGAAAGGCCAACGTCGAGAAAGGCAACTGAAGATTGACAATTTAAAAGAGGCGGCGCCAGAGAACTGTGCAATGGCATCCTACGATTATCCTCCCTCGTGCCCTTCTCGTCTTCTCTTCTGCAAACCTCCTCTTCTCGCTCCAACCAAACCAATCATTTTAGCTTGACGACCATATTGCTTCCCCTTCACTAAGGAGATGCCATCACCGCCATTTTCGTCCCTAGTTCAAGGCAAGAGGCAACGCAGGCATGTGGCATGGAAATAGAGGGAGAAGAGTAGGTTTTCTCATTAGGGGCTTGTCACCAGTTTCTTGACTCAATTCATCTGCTGCTTCGTCCTTGCTGCTCCCAAGTACCCGCAAGACGTCCTTGCAAATGGAAACATCAGGGAGAGAAGGCCAAGAGGATGCAGTTTGGGCATAGAGGCGCACTGCATTGAAAGCAAGTTGGTATCGATGGTCGTTTGCACACTCTTCAGCCTCCGTTGCATGCACTATGATGCACGAAACTGGACCAAGGCAAAAAAGGCACAGTAGCAAGTAATGTGTGCTTCCATCAAGTCACCTACGAGGGACGCCGCTGAGAGTTCACACCATTTGGCGTTGAGAGACACCACGCGATGACATGTGCTAGGAATCAATTCACACGTGCCAAATTCGAATTGGCTCATCGCACAACGGAGTCGGACATGCTCATCTACGCGCTTTACGATCTCCTATTGTTTACCGCTCTTCATGGTCTCATGCCTATAATTCACTTATTCATCAAGGCCTGCCTTCCGCTTCGTTTACTTCTCGTATCCAGCCGTGCTATTATCCGTCCCCTCAGGCGCCTCCTTCGCCATCCTACTGTCACTGCCAGTCTCCCACTCCGCCGTTCCGGAGATGTCAGCAGATCGAAACAGGTAGGCGTCGTAGAAAGTGAGGGTAGGTTATGCTCTCGGCCTCTCTTACTTCCCTCTCTCTGTGCCGTTTCCTTCTCCCCCTACCGCATTTCATTTGCATGCGTTCCATCACTATTGTAAAATCTGGTATCCGGTGTGCATCACATGGGAAGGGACGACCGTGATTGGTCTCCTCCGGTATGCTATTCACAAGTAATCAAAGCCGTTCCACCAAGTTAATCTCTTCGCATTTTACTCGGTCGCATAGCTAGATTGGATGGAGGGGGTAGGTCAGTTTAAGAATAGATATCTGAAAGAGAGCATCACAGCACAAAGTGGAGTCCTCCTACGGTAGTCGTGTTCACCTTCCCCACCCTGTCTCATTCCTTGCCCTTGGCCTCTCATCTCTTTGCCTCCACCTCAATCATTCCCCTGTCTCTGTCAGATAAACATTCAAGCTGCTTTGCAGTTGGAGGCAACAATTCTGCAAAGCGTAGGCATAGGGGCACGCGTAGGAAAGGCGACGTCATCGTTTCGATAACATTCTTCATGGGTGAGTCGCCGGTTCCTCAAAGTCATTCCCACCCTGTACTACACTTGTTGTGCTGCACTCACCTATCATCCTCCTTCCATGCATGCACAGGCCTTAAATGAGCAGCAGCAATAAGGGACCCGCTGAGGTGATGAAAGCTTCCTCGGTATTTATGTCCCAATACGCAGACATTGCGGCACGGTAGGCAAGACTGGGCTTGACTAGGTCTGACTAGATTGAACTGCATCAGAACAGGCTAGACTAGTGACTTAGGCCAGCTTATAACTGGCTTGCATAAAAATACGAAAGAAGAAGAAGAAGAAGCCTGCCTCACCCTCACAGGTGCCCTATGCGCTACCATTGAAGTCAACCCCAGCCAACACGCTAGCCTGACTCGCCTAATCGACTCATCACAACTCCACACCACACGAGTTGCGGCCTTCTCTTCTCTTCTCTTCTTTCTTTCCCTTTCGCAGACACTATGGATGGGGGCAAGCACACTGGGAGAAGGTAGAAAGACGTCTTTGATACGTAGGAGCAGGAGCTCTTCTATCGACGTCCCACTTCCCATTCTCCACTCCAACGTGTCTTCGGTGAGTGCCTACCTTGCCTCCTGAGTCGAACGCTCGATATGCTCTCAAGTATTGCGCCTTGCATCATGTCCCTCTGTTTGTGTTCTGTGCATTCAACTCAATCGGAAAAGGGGAATGAATGCTCTTTGTGTTTCGCGCCGTTGCCTTCAATTTTCCATTTAGTAGCATAAGAACGTCTTGTTCCTCCGACTCCCTTGCACTTCACTCGCCTTCCCTACCTTCGAGCCCGGTATAACTTCTTCCCTGCTCCTCCCTCCTACCGCACCGTCAGCCAGCTCTCTCTTTGAGGTCCCCTTATCCTTCCCTATTATTCTCACTCTTCACCGTGACTTCATTTAAATAACACCAAGACCTCTAACCCAGATCAAGCCAGCACAGGTTACGCCGCATCTCACTCACTCACACTCTGCCTTAAGCAATCTTAATTGCTCATCCCTCCACTTCTTTCATTGTGTCACTCTAGGCTGTCCTACACCGCTTCGCCTCAATTTCATCTGCTACACCTACTTCTACTCCGTTTATCTATTTAGGAGCGAAGGTGAGCACGTGGCTTCTACCTCCCACTTCACACTTTATACATCAGCCAACCTCCCACCTGCCCATCCCACTACCCATTTCATTTGCACCTCTCATAGCCAATTTCTCCACATGAGGCTCTGCGATAGCGAGTGAGCATGTGCACCTCTCATTCGAGAGTGCCTGCTCCTTCGTCACTTTTCATCGGAGCCTCTCCAACTGTTTGCGCAATTTTGTGTGCCTGTGTGTTCGTGTGTATGCGTGTGTGTGTGTGTGTGTGTGTGTGTGGGTGCAAAGACACATTCATCTCATCCTCTCATCCTACCTTCCTTCTCCTTCTAGCCAACACAGTCGACGGTATCATCCTGGACGAAGTAAGATCTCCTGTGGTCGTTCGTCGCATGTCTAGTTGGTTGCCTTGTTAATTTCTGTGCCATCTTCCGCCAGCACACCATCACTCGCCTCCCTACATTTAAGCGCATTTTTCTCCCCGTAGGTCATCTACTTCCTCACTTAATTCAGATTACGATAGACACAGCACAAAGTACTGGTTGAAGATCGCACACCAAATGGAGAAGAGTCCTTTCTTGTCTCGCCATCATTTCCTGCAGCCTGCGCAGGTGGAGGACTAGGAAGTTAGTCTTTCTGGGCGTTGAATCGCAAACATTCAGTGACAAAGTATATGGCGTGCTCATCCAATGCAATGGAGAAACGGATAAAGAGGGTTTCAGCGTAGTCACTGAGTCCTCGCAAAGCCCTTGAGCATTATCAAGAAGTCTGCACACCTCGGCAACATTGCGCTGGTCACTGACACACTCGTGAACACCCCAATGCAAATACGCTGGAGAGCAATCACAGCAGCCGTTGCCTTCTTTAACAGGAAGTCAGCCTAAAATGGGGTGTCCAAGTAGCAACCGCATCAAGCCAATTGCTACTCGATATCACGAAAGCGCAAAATAAGGCCAGGATGCAACAGTGTGGGAAGTTCCCATTCTATTTCGTGCTCTTCCAAAGGGATAAAGGCAACGGAGTGTCAGTGCTGTGCCATCCAGAGAGGCTTATTGGCGTGGAAATAAGCTCTATACCTATCGGCTACCTTCGAGAGGTCAATATCCAACTTGAGAATGTCTCAATGCAACTGCAGGAGGCAATGGAAAGGACGAAATGTTAGTGCTATAGAAGTCACGGTGATTTTCAACCCACAAGATGCCCCGCGTATTGACGAAAATTGGGCGGCATTTGATTGTCGAAAGTCGCGAAGCCTCTACAGGAAGCAATAATGTGCAGAGTTATCGGTTCACCAACGCTAACTGAAAAGCAGCCAAAAGGATGCATTGGTAGTGCCAGGCTATCAGCGAGTCATTTTCCGTTAGAAGGAGATCCCTTTGGACGCACCACACGTAGCCAGTTACCAAACCACTAGGCGGATGTCAAAACAAATTGCAGGAGGCAAAAAATGCAAAGAGTCCTAATTCCACCCAAGAACAGTGGTACGGAAGCAGCAAGAAGAACACCGTGTTGGTGCCGTGTTATCAGGAGATCCTTGGCAGTTGACAGGCGGTCCCCACACATGGACCGCATACAATTGGCCAGTATCTGGATGGTGGATGCTCTACCTCACAAAAAACGACACAACAGGCAGGTTTTCCAACTAAAAACGGTAAATTTGCCTGCACACACGAACCTGTTGTACACTTTGGCATTGCACTATTTCAGTTGGAATCAGAAACAATGCAAACCGACAACCTTAAGACTTAGCATGAAGAAATCATGTAGGGAAGGAAAGCCATGCGTAATGACATCGGCTTTCCCGAATCGGCTGGCTGTTCTCGTTCCCAAGTCACAAAATGAGGCCTCACACTTAAGCAAAATTATTTGCAAATAACATCGCTTGACGTTGATCACACGACGTTGGCTGCTGTATCCTTCGAGACGGCTTCTTCAAGTGGGTCACTCTATACCCAGAATTCCCAAAATCATGCTGACCTCGCCTTGAGTTGTAAGTGCTTTCACTTGAATGAAAGGAGGGCACAAAACGTTGGATCCCTCGAATGGGACTGAGACGGTGCAAATGCGGCCTCGTGCTGGAAGGCTGTGCTACGACTTGGGCTCAACAAGTAATCAGGTATCAAGCAGTGCGGAAAAGTGTCCCGCGAATGAGCGAATACAGTGGTACCTAACTGCGTCTTTGGTTTGACGTAGCCTTTGAGGACCTCAGAGTAATGCTGAACCGGTGATACTGCCTTTGGAGGGAATGGATCTGGCCGTTTCCTGTCTGGTGTTTCGCATGGTCCACCATTGTCTGTTGGAGCATACCCGATTTACAACTCAACAAAATTGGCAGCCTTCCCTACCTAAGATTTCATCGGTAAACCAGCTGGTGGTCAGCATTAAAGAAAGTTTAATACTTCTTGGTGCTTTTGAATGGCTGCCGTCTCCGCACCACCTCTATTGGTGTGCTCGAATGACTGGTGATGCAAAGTCCTTTCGGAGACAACTAACTTGCTACCAGATCGTTTGGTATGTTGACGAGTATCACGAGAGGTTAACTGATAGCGATGACGTAGTTGCAACGGCTAATTTGGTAGCTGGCACCGAACACGTCGTGTGCGGAAGGTAGGTGGATGAGTGAAAGGATTGCGGAATTGGTGGATTTGGGATGTGACTTAGCCGCTTTTATCGTTAGCTGTTAGAGCACCCTCCTTAGTGGACGCAACCAAACAGGAACTGTTTTCGGCAGTGGATCTGTTGGACAAATGCTTGGTATTTAGACCTCGCTGCCAAAACTGCAAGTCATCACTGAAAGCACATCCTCGCTACTGATGTCGCCTAGTGAGTAGCTTAGGATGCAACAGCAAGGCTTTGTGCCAACTCAGCATTTGCTAGAATGTCAGTCTAAGTCCATTGATGGATTTCAATTAGCATTGGGAAGGGAAAGTAACTTCTGCAACAGGGAGGGACCATCGGAAGTGCGCAGCATGACGATGCAAGTGGTATTTTGTTTGGAGAACAACTCCAGGGTGGGCATCTCCTAACTTTGATTTGTCGGAGACTAGTGCAAGGGAGGAGGGTGCAATGCCAGCGAATCATAATACTCATCTCTGCATCTGCAACAATCCTGCAGACGCACCTGCCAGGCTTGCAATCAGCGTGATTGGGCTTGAGATGCGACGTCACCGGTAGGTGTCAACAGCCTTTCTTGGGCATTCGGACAAGTGCATGTAGCTGGTGCATCAATTCGTCATGGAATGTGTAATGAGGCGTGCCGCTACGAAGGTGGACCCACATCCACGGACAGTGTATCAATGGGCTGAACAAATGGGGCACCACTGGACGCATGTGTCGACTGAACTAGTTCTGCCTCCCTTACCTGGCAACTTTAGCAGCAAATTCATTTCCTCCGTGGAAGTCGTGTCGCTGTAGAGCAAACAGTTTGGCACTCGATCATACTCTCCGCCTACTCACCATAAATCAGCGCATTATTTCAGTCTTCCAGCCGTCTTCACTTTATGTGCTCAGCCCAATCCATCCCTCCCGACATCGATTTCATGCTCGTCTACCCGATCGCCCTGCCGACGATCAAATCTGGGTCATCTCGGCTGAGAATTCATCCTACGATTACTGTGTCTGCAACTCAAGTTAGGCCTCATTGCTTCTTCAACTTGGACAAATGCGTTTTGCCCCTTCTTCCTCTTCCCTCTCCTTTGGAGCTATGCTGCCACTAATCTGCCCATTCAAGCCCAAAGCAGCTAGCCGTCGAAACATTCCGGCCTCAGTTACGCACCGAATCGTGCGTTCATGCATCCACCATCATATCTCGGTTTCGTTTGATCTTTTAGATCACCACTTGGTTTGTCTTGGGCCCTGTTTCACCAGTGACTAGAAGTTATTCCCTCCACGTCCTCGTGACTCAGTCGTTTTGGATTCAACACGGCCACCGACTTAACTGGCTGCTGGAAAAGACTGCTGCAATGTGTGCTAATCTCTGCTCAAGGTTGTCTATTCCGAATTTCTTTGTCCTTGTTAGATGGTCGCCTTTTACCTCCACCGACAGGCCTGACTATAATGAGCTTAATCTTCCACCGACTTCACTCACCTCCTCGTATACTCCTGTGCACATATCTCTTCTTTAGACCATTTATTGACAAATTTTGCCTTCGATCTTCTAACCTATCTTTCTTTAGTCTTCGATCCTTCCCTTCGCCACGTCGCCCATTGTCGTTACTGGCATCAAGCTAGGCTGGTCTGCTATTGGTTGTGATCGTTCCATGAGAAGCCGAGGGTTGGGAAGTATGCGCTCCTTTCTGCACAAATTAGGTCCATCAGAGGGCCCCACAGCACGTATTAGCGCGCACAATTATACAACTTTGATGGGCCATTGCTTCATGTCGCTTTGGGCTTCCTCCTCATCAAACTGACGCTTAATGAGACGCAAACAGATTCTTTGTAATACCACCGATGAGACACTCTTCGTCTTCGTGGTTAACGCAACACAACCAGGCGTGGTGCGGTGATCCTGATCGTTTGTGGCGATTATTGCCCACCCTCCCCAATACTTTCATGGGATGTAGAAATGCTGATGCGTATACTATACTGTGCTATGCTGTGCTAGTGATGGCCTCTGCTATACCCATAGATACTATTCTCACCGCAGCCGATCATGATGCGATTATCCACAGAATCCTTGCTTTTAACTAGAAAGTGCCACAACTTCGTGTTTCTCACTAACTAGCCGTTGCACACTCAAAGGCAATGGCGAACAATACAGACTTGGATGCAGACATGTCCGTAGGTGAGCACTGACGTGAGCGGTGGTGTCTGATCGACGTTGACGTGTGGGTGGCACAAATGCAAGGTGTTGGGGTGTCAATTGAATGGCCCGTGGGAGGCAGTGTTCTCTTGTCTGTTGGCTAAACTGATAAGCTTGAATGTCCCTCCAGGCTGTCGTCACCCTCCTTATTGGTGCTGCTGGCTCTAGCATGAAGTACCTGGGTGAGGCAGCAGAATAACTGGTCGTTCCACTACAGAACTTAGGAGACAAACATTGCGCTGCATGGCTGCACTGACATTGGCAGCCATGGTTAGTTAGTAGACTGAATACCTGTGACTATGGCCAAAAAATTTGGTTCCAAGTGGGCGATTGCGCAAGCATTCAACTAGAGTGCCTTTGTGAGGCCCTTTACGATGACTACCAAAACAGGAGAAGGGCAGACTGTTGCTTCAAGCTGCTACCTTTTAAGTAGCGATCATACTTCGCGAATGCAGTAAATTCGGCCTTTATAGCATTCAGTCAGGTGTTGAATACTTTCCTATGCGGTTCCAGGAAATTCAAAAGCGTCCCCGCCTACGTCGTGTGTGCGAGCAGGAACACAATGACGTGCTCAATGGGCTGCGATCAGCACACATTTCTTAATTCTCAGTGTTCGATTATGCCAGTGGCAATTCTCTCCTCTCCTATGCTGTGCATCCTTGTTGTGAGGTACTTCCTTCTCGTGTGAGCGTCACAGTGATTGTCCTCGCGGATCATGCATTTTAGTTCTGTGGGCACCACTTAGTTGCACTGGAACAATCTCATTCCCTCCCGCCAAAGGAGAAATCCCGGCACAGAATTGGAAAGCGTCGAATCACGCCGCTGTGACAAGAGATCACCGCAACATTGTGTACTGACAGAAGTGGACGGGAATGGGAGAGCTATGGGCTGATCAAATTCACCTGTGGTCCAATTGACTAGCAAAGTTTGCAGTTAATGCCATTGCAGGATTTGCTCTATGAGTTGTAGAAGTAGGAGAATGTTGAGTTTGCTGACGAAGGTGAGACTGCGTGGTTTTGCAGTAGTCCGGGTGAGAAGTAACTTGACTTTCGTAGACCTTCCAAACATGTCGGTGCGGAACCGCCTTTGGAATATGTAGCTTCTTTCACAGGAGCATTAGCGGAAACGATGACTCTGTGCAGGCAGGACAAGGATCCTTTCAGCACTGGGGACAATGGTCAGTATGTTCGCGTTAACTGTGAAATAACCAATGGATTAGCTTTCACAGTTAAGCCTTAGGCAGCGCATCAGTTTGTACGATTCCTGGACTTTTTGCAATACCTACAAGGCCAACATTCTCAAGATCCAAAAAGCTTATTTGCCAATTCTCATTTCCGAACAGTTGCCTCAAAATTGCGCGTGATTCGCAGAATGAAAGGCACAAACAGCCTTCTACGTGCACACATGTGACATCACAGGTGCATATTATGCGCAAAAAAAAGTCATCTAATTCCAGTTTTACCTGCGTCACGCGGTTATAATGAATAAGGCTAGATGATTTCCACTTTTCTTGCTTTGGGCTCCAACGCACCAACATTACTCGCTTTTCCACGCAGGGTATACTATGAAAAACAGATCCTGGATGGAACATTTTGCCTATTGTTTTGTCTTTACTTAGTGATTTGAGAGCGCCTACACAAATTGCCTTGTTTAAATTCACAGGGATCTCGCCGACGTTACGATTTGTAGTTGGTTCTTTCGAAGTGGCGGTGGATGCTTTGCAGCAGAAACAGCCTCGGACGACTGTAGGCTCTTTGGGAGTCCTTATATTGTGTATTTTTGACAAATTTGATCACGATCTTAATTGATGGTTACCTGTGGTTGCGTTTGTCGTGATTGGGCTGAATTTATAACCTCATGCGTATCTGCAGCGCATCATTAAGGCCCGTATGTGGGTTTTGCGTTTGGAGTTAAAAGTGGTGATTTTGTAAATGCTAGGAGGTTTGGCAAGTTGGTTGCGTGATCCAAAGTTGCCTTATTTCGCACTGGGTGCTGGCATGCTTTTGTTGTTCTATTATGGAAATTCGTGGTCTATTTTCTGGTCGTTTGTGTAATGCATTGGAGTTCTGTCACGCAAAGACCGCATTGCATTTGTGACTTTGATACTTGTTTATTTTGCCTGAAATATGGGTGGGTTTGCCTTGCAGTAAGGTGTAGGGCGATGGTATCTACACATTCGACTAGTTCTTTAACAATCGGTATGATTTAGGCTTTCTTCATCGTTGCTTTGCTCTTCTTGGTTGTGTTAATTTGTTTCCTTTTTGTTTCAGGAAGGAGGAAGAGTTGAGAGCCTATGCAGAAAGAGTGAAGTTGGTGCCCAATGTCCCTGAAAGTGACATCCAGATAGAGAAGTGGGTAGGTCTTGTTTAAAGGATGGATTGTTTTGTCTTAGTTGAGGATGTTAAATCGTAGAATAAGCATAAGGTGAGCTCCTTCTCCTGCTTAAGGGCATATCAGGTGGAGGTTATGGCGTCGTTTCGTTTGGCACCTATCGGCGCAAAAGTGTTGTGAAGAAGGATTTTAGATTCATGAATACGATTGTGGAACGCATACACAACTACCGTGAGGTCTGCACACTTGCTGCCTGCAATCACCCAAACATCGTCAAGTTCATCGGCGCTGGTCCAAACACACGAATGGCTGACGTTCACTATGTAGTGATTGAGCGGGCGATGGACGCCTCCCTGGATGAACGTAAGCATGCCCCTTTCTGTTGGAACTGACTCGATGGCCCTACCTTCAGTCATTTATTCGGGGGTTGGGTACAGTTTTTGGCACGTAATGCTCTGGGCTCTGCATCTGGCGGATGGGTTGGATTACCTTCACTCGCGCGCTGAGCCAATCATTCATCGGGACTTAAAGCCCGCTAATATGCTGCTCTTTGACGCATGCACCACTCTCAAAATAAGCGACTTTGGCAGCTCAAAGGTTTTGGGGCGGGCAAGGAGGAACTGCAGTCAGTCAATCAGGGCTCGCTTCTATACATGGCGCCGGAGGTGGAGCAACGTAAGTCTTGATGTGTCTCTTACCCTGAAGTACAGGATGAGCAGAAATAACGTTACTAGCTTAAAGCTACAGTTTTGCATTGCCACTCCTTTCTGTCAACGTAGCATTTATGCAAACACTAGGCTTTCTTTCTTTACTGTCCTTAATGTCAGAGATGGGTGGACGCAGCGTTTCTCAGCACAAGAAAGTAGTGTCATTTGAAACATGGAATTAATTGGTGAGGCCCTTTTGATGAGGACGAGCCTGAATGCATTCACTGCTTGGATGCCCAACTCGATTCCAGGTGTAGAATTGTGTTCCGTAGTTTCGATACAGGTAATAAATTTCCTCCCCCAAATTAGGCTTTTTTGTCACCGTCAAAGGCAAGGAAGTGTTATCGTGTCTGCCAAGGGTGCATTCCTTAGAATCGCATTTATTTGTGTTTAACTCACCACTCTCCTGGGAGTGTTTGGGTGCAGATGCCTTGTTTTTCCAAAATTAAGGTCGCAAGAGGAGTTTTACACCTGTTATTCGAAGGCAGTGGATATTTACAGTATGGCAGTTTCAATTTGGGAACTGGTGACACGACGACTGGACCTAGATGTGAACCCCCACTCCACGAGGATCCATTCGTGTCCACCATTTCTACAGAGTCTCTTTGACCGGTGAGGATTCATGCCCTGTTAATCTGTCTAGAGGCTTATTCGACATTGATTTGACCTAATTGACGCATTTGTAAGTGCAGTGGTATGGCAGTGGAGCCAAGTAGTCGACCATCAGCTTCGCAGTTAGTCAAACTGTTTGATTTCATCATGCGCAATGTCTGCACGAAGGACACTTCGCAGCTGTGCATTCACCTCGAGGAGACTAACACTCTCAGCACTCCCTCAGCGAATAGCAGCTGCACCAATAACAGAGGAGGATTATGAGGAGACATCTACGACGGATAAAGTGTTGTCATTCCTTCCAGACTTCTCGGGGCCGTCCTTTCTGGCAACCATTTTTTCTTTCTCCCCTTCGTCTCGGCGAGTTCACTGTCTCGCCTTCATTGAGAATTGCGTATAACTTGACTCTGCTGGTGTTTTCATGCTTGGAATTATAAGTTTGCTGCAGCCAGATTTTGCAGGAATTTGTGACTAACATTGGAAATGTTTGCTTAACTCTGCGAGTTACTATGAGATCGCATTCATGTTTAAAGGTTTCCATTTTTTTGTGCTAAATGGCGACTGGAGGGAAGTACTGGGTGTTGGAGATGCATTTATTCTCAACGTAAGCCTTCCGAAAGACGTCAAGGCGGCAATTTGGAGTTATTTCGAGTTGAGTGCTCTGACACTGCTTAAGTGTGTTGTGCGATTGGTCAATGATGGTAGCTGCCTCCTCCCTACTGCAGCGTTTGATTGTACTCCTCGCTACTACGACTGGCAGGTTAGTCGGTCATAGTTAACTCGCGCTGTTGTGTTGTTTAGAGGAGACGCAAAGCACTGGATGTGCCTTTTAGGAAGACATAGGACGTAGACTTTGCAGGTGGCGGCGATTGAGCATCAGCGTAGAAGGAATACCCTTAGCTTTTTTCTCAGCATTGAAATGCGCAGCTCTAATGCACTGCGTCTACTGCAGCTACGACGAAGGACATACTTAGTTTAACACTGTTTGGGTTTTTTAGCCAAATTACGCAACGATCTTGACCGCACCATCACCAATGCTTCAGTTGAAGCATATCAGGAGGCGTGGGGAAAATTGGGGTGAAGGAGTTGCAAAGCGGACTACAAATGGCTGCAGGAACCTGGTAGCTCACTGCTAAAGGTCGCCACTTGCCGAGGGAAAGTTATGAAAATTTAGCTTTTGGGTAGAGACAAGGAAATGCAGCTGTGCAACTCAAAGAATAGCATTTGCGGTAGTTGGAAGGCAGGTAAACTTTACATAACGGCGCATTTGAGGTGGATAGGCATAGTTCTCCTCTGGCAAGTCGATGTGACTTAGTTACCGGTGAAGACAATGCTGGAAAGTTGCATGCCAGTGAAGTAGGTAAAGGGAAGGGAAGAAGAAGCAGAGGGTGAGAAAGAGGTTGAATGCGCATTGGAAATGCAGCTGAAGGGCAGTGTTGATGATGAGCCGCGTGGTGGCAGTAAAAAGACGAGGAGGTGGGGAATGCGTGAATGAGCACATCGGGCAGTTGAGGATGTGATCCCGTTCCTCACAATCATCGTGTGCAGGTTGACGGCTGGCATCTGTCTCATGGCGTCTCGTATTGCTGTATGGTGTTCCGTGGAACCAAAAGCCACTTGCGTTTGTGGCTCGGTTGGTGGAACACGTGCATGAATTTAGAGCGGATCAGTGGAGTGGGCGCGCTTTTCTTATGCGGACGTCAGATCCACTGCAATTCTGCCAGTAATCACACATTTCAGCATGTGAATCTTAGCAGGGCAAAGAAGATAGCAGAGAAAGGAAGGCTGAAAGAATGATGAGGACCCAGCACAGCAGAGTCCAATTGGCCTGTCTCTTGTTCCCATTGCCTGCGTTGGTGGGCAGGAACGACGAATATTGCCCAATTTTATCAGTAAGTGAGACTCTTCGCGAGGCTACGGTGAAGCAGGAAGGCAGCTGCCCTCACGAGGCGTGGCGACCACCACCTCTTCCTTCAACTACACAGTCACCGATATGCTTCTGTTTTCCCTCACAAACTCCAACTGCAGAACACAATGATGGATGCAACACGTTAAAGGGCGGCTTGAATGTGGGAACCTGACCAGCAAACAACTCGAGTTGATGGCCCAATTTTGATGTCTTTGTTGATGCAAAGCCAACTGCTGCTTCAGTGTGTCAGCAGTAAGTGGAGGAGGCGCCTTTGCAGAATTCGAATGCGAATCAGTGAAGCGCGGAATTGAGGCCTAATAAATTATCAACAAACTATTTTCGAGCATTTGTGGACAATAGCTATGCAGGTTTATTCCACTCCCTGGTGACACGCAGCTACGCCATCTTGCCTGCTACCACTGCTCTCTTATCTGCCAATTAAAGCCTGTCCGCCTCTGCAACAATCGGAACGATCTAGTAAGGTTCAGGGGGTCACACCGTTGACAAATAACGTGGCCGCTGCAGAATCAGTGGAGAAGTTGAACGAATGTCGCCAAAACCAACCGGAGAATATCTGAGCCAATTGAGCCCGGCCTACATGCAGCAGGAAGAAGGAGGTGGGACAAGACCTTACTTTATTTGGAACTGTGTCCAGCACTGTCTCATCACAACAAAATTTTGCAGAATCGGAATCAGCCAACGTGGAAAGGTGTGAAATAGGGCACTGGTGAAAAGATTAGAGCATACCTTGCGACCCAATCGCAACTTGGGTCCGGATTGTTCGCTTTCGTTTCTGCAGGTCATTCGCTTGTGAGGATATCCCGATTTCCCACTTCATTGGCTCTGGGTTTCTTTGGACTCAGGTCTCCCCTTTCCGTCAGCAGAGACGTCAGACACATCTACTTAGCTGTGACCGCAAAGAGGAATTTCAAAGCCATCAAACATAACCACAACTACAAGCTAAGGAAATTCTGGAAGGTCCATGAAAATCTTGCGCATGGTCAAGTAGTCACACGAAAGTCACACAAAAGCCAATTTGTGCGTGCATGGAATTCGTTATGTTTGCACTTCCTCTTGGATGTGGACGTGAAGTGGTGGCATTCTCACTGCTGGCTGGATGCATTGAATGCAGCACGTGATTTGCGTGTAGGATCATTCAACGATGTTGGCATCGACTATGCCAAAATGAGCTGAGCTGTAAAGTTTGCTTGAATATCCTGCGCCTACGAATAGCCTGTAATTTCGAGAGACCAAGCAGAAATATTTACTGCCTGTTACTCAGTTTCTTCGGCAGCACTCTCTGAAACCCAGGTTGCCCGCCCTCCCAAGTGGAGTTGTAGGCAGGAGCAGTTGACAGTTGAGAAGCCACAATAAAGTTGGGACAAGTGGGACCAAACATTTCCTCCAGTCATTGACAACTGACTTGGCTGAGTAAGTCGTGTCATTTGGGATCACTGCAGAAATGTGGCAAAGGGACTGGAAGTCGCCTGTCAGGTAACTGGTGTCAGATACAGTAAACCTACACTTGCATGATGGATTCTGCGAATCGAGCGCCTCACTTGCAGCCACCCGTTAGTGAGAATGAAAAGTATCATCGTTCCCAGGGTAACATTAGCCTAAGCATGGCCTACGAGGTGAGACATGACTTGACGCTCTCTCCCTGTCGAAGGGCGTAAGCATGGACCGCGTCGAAGTGGCTACTTTTAAAGTAAAAGCACTGCGCGTCTTTTGCTCAGTTTCAAAGGTGTAAAACTGGGTTTTAGAACACACGACTCAAGAAAGTCGGTGGCGTGCAGCTGGTGTGAATGCCCACTTATTGGAACGTAAGAGGTTTAGTGAATTCATGCGAATGCTGCGATACAACCCTTCCAGACCGGATCGACGAGGTCATCATTGAAACGCTTAACATACAATGAATGGCTAAATTAGGCTCTTTTAGGCAGTGACGGGAACTGCAGCTACACTACGACCAGAGTGGCTGATTTGTGTAGCATAAACATCCTTGTCCATGTTAGATCTGTTTGGTTAAAATTCGTCTGCCTTCTCTCATGACACTTGTACCTTCAATCGCGAAAATATGGAGTCGTCTGGGTTCTGAGCAGCCGAACAGCCGAGCAGCCGATCCAGGCCTGTGGAAGTTGCTGCCAGATCAGTGGGCACCTGTTCTCCACAGATGGGGATGCAGTCAGGGAATTTGAAACAGTCGCCTAGATTAGTTATGCTTAAGTGGTTCAGTTTTGGTGGTTTCTTCCATTGCAGACGGTGCCAGAATCAAGCAGCCCTTGTTCTGCATGTCGCTGCAGTATGAGTAGATTCCTTGGAGCAACCTTGAGGGAAGGATTGTAAGAGCTTCACAGCGTGCAGATTTTCATTCCAACTGTCACTCACCAATGCGTTTTCAAGCCAAGGCTCCTCTCCACTCTTCAAGGAGCACAAATCCACCACCGTTACGGCGCAAGTTTCTAAGGCGCAGCCATCGCCAAACTGGATCAACTGTTACTTTCCATTCGATATTCGCCATGTTGGTTTGTATTAAGCCCTACCTTGCTTTTATACACCGAACATCGCAGCCACTTGCAAGTAGCACTCGGTTGAGGTGACTTACGATATCCCTTTCCAAAAATAGGGTTGAGAAATGTTGGGGCACAAGGTAAAGGAGGTCACCGCCCTTCTTCTTATTAGTCGGCATTTCTCCTCCCAATGCTTAATCGCTTCCTTCCGCACTCATTCGTCTGCCTTTTCTGTAATAAAGTCGAGCGCACAGCTCTCTCAGCAAATATAATAGGCGAACAGGTGTTTGCAAAATCTCACGGTGAGTGCATGCATGTGCGTGGTTGGAATGGCGTTGGATTGTTAGGGGTGGTCGCCGTCGAGTGAGTCTCCACAGCCTGTGCTTCCATACAGAAGCATGCCCTTCGTCCCACTTCCGTCTGCTGGATGGGACATGCTCTTTGAGATGCTGCTTGCTAGTTTAGTGAACATGAACTCCTCTGATTTGCATTGCAAGCGTAGAGCGTGCTGGAAACGAACGTGGTGGGTCAACGCTCCGTGTTGGCGTGCCACGGGGCCACTGCGAGTACATGTGAGAATTCAGAGGATGTGTTGCATTCCGCCTCGGAAAGAAAGAGTGTGGGACTGACCTTGTGTCCCAGCAATGAGTGGACGATAGGCGGGCGTGAAATCCCCGCACAGTTTCTCTTCAACGAAGGCGCAGACTCAAAATTCTAAGAAGCAAATAGGTGCAAGCACGACGGCAAAGTGTGTGCCTTGCAGGTAGAATTAGCTGTAGTGGGACTGTGAAGCGCACGATCTTATGGTCGTTCGTTGATAATTGAACGGCTTTGTGCCGAGGTTTAGACGGCTTTAGTCCGTCCCCATCCCCACCCTTGACACCTTTCAGCAATGCAAAGATGCTTTCAAATGCATTCTTTGCCCTTTGATTGTTCCGGTATTCGCATATCTGCACAACCCTTGCCTCATGAGTCAAGTGGACACAGAATGCACGCAAGGGTGCGATTCTGAAGGCTCCATCACCGCTCTCGTTTCATTATCCACGTGTGGCCAAACTAAATGCTATTGATCTTCTTTCTTCCGGTCTCTAGTTCTTACACGACGAGGCGAAATGTGGCTGTCTTCCCACTTTCTGCCTGCGAATGCAATGCGATTCAAGGCATTATGCGCAAATGTAAAGCATTTGCCTTTGCGTTTCACCACAGAAAAGCTGGAAGGACTGGTCAGAAAAGAGTTTACTCAGGACCTCCTTGTGATGGATTTCAAGGTGTTTTAACTTTCATTCGAAATGGGCGAGTATGCACCAATTTTGCTCCATCCAGTGGAGTTATGAGCAGTTTAGCACAATGAACAAGGATGCGTCGAACTTATTGACTGCATGCATTCCACAACGTAGCGTGATGTATCCTCCGCACATCCCAGTTGGCATGCTAGTCCACCAAACTCATGGCCGGTCGCATATTTACGGCTGAGTGCAAGTGGTCGAATAAGACGGAGACAGGCAATGGCCTCCATGGTAGGCTTTACGGAGGCAATGCGAGTTGTCACAGGTGGCAGAGTTGCATACGAATCTGCTCAAGTCAGAAGACACTTAGATTGTGGCGGTCTTGATGGTGAACTGGGTGCACGCATAGTGTAGTGCTATCGCTTACATTAAAGCAAGGATCCATGCTGTTCCCTGGGTGCCTCTATGCTCGGCCTCAACTGCTAGCCCAGAGACTGACTTTCTTTATTTATGACTTGCAGATATGACATCCGGTAAATCTGTCACCGCCCCGTCAGAGCAATGAATGAAGCCATGGA